>PVKN010011422.1:0-14689 GCA_004027915.1 Capromys pilorides | reverse complement strand
CTGCCTAGGACACTGGAGGTGAAGCTTTTAGAGCCTTCAGTGGCAAAATAGCCCTCTGTGGCTCATGTAGTATAGGTTCACCACCATGGATTTAGACGTACAAAGCTCTGGTTCATACTTACCACCAATGAGGAGGAAAAGATTAAAAATTTTAGCCAGTGCATACTGCTACAGGCTCAATATGCACTTATTTTGCAACCTACTCATCAATGTGAAAGTATAGGGAAATGGGGGCCCTTGGAGGTGACTGGACTAGGAAAGACACTCCCTTGTGCATGGAATTGATTGTTTCATAAAATAAACCCAAGGGAGCTTATTCACCATACCTGCCATGTCTAGACACAGCTAGGATGCATCATATGTGAAGCAGGAAACAGGACCTCAACAGTCAATCTGCCCTGACCTTGGTTTTCCACATACAGAACTCTGAGGAATAAGTTGCTGCTGTCTGGAAGCCACCGGTCTACTGTACTGTTACAGCAGCCCAAATAGAAAGTGACACATACTTTCCAATTCTAAGCCCAGTGAAGAACTCTCCCATTTTTGCCTTTTTCTTAAACTTTTAAAATGATCTCGAGAATCTGCTAAGGCTTTGTGAACCAAGAGGTCAAAGGTACATCAGTTATGCACTGTCCCAGGGTCGCCATCCTCCTCTGCTGCCTCTCAACACCATGCTAGTGCAGCCTCCGCTGATTCGGTCTCCTTAGGATTCAGCCACTGCAGCTAGAGCTTCTTTCTCCACCACTTCTGCAGTTCAGAGGGTAGTGGAGAGAGAAGCACCTCAGACACATCTCACTACCCAGAGGGAGCCTCACCTCCTAAAGGGATACCAGCTAGAGTGCAAAGCCCAAGCATATTGCTGCTACATTCCCAGCACTGCCCCAATACCCCCCATACAGTCTATAAAACTTATAAAAATATTTGCAAAAGGAGCACCAGGCCCAGGAATAATATTGCTTCCCTCTCCTCCATAAGAAGGTAGACAATGCAATCCACTGATGTCTAGAATTATTCAACTGCCGAAAGAGAGAACCTTGCTTGACCAGTTGAAGCCCCAGACTGAGTCTGAATCTCAGCTGTCACACGTTAGCTACAAAGCCTTGTGCTTACAGCCACATCATTAGTTTCCTCATCTACAATTCAGAGATAATCTTACCTACCTCAAAATATTGTTCTGAGGATAAAGAAGGGGGAACTAGTAAAGTGTTCAGCATAGCAGTACATACAGTAGCTGCTTAACAAATACTGGGGTTCTTTCCCTCTACTTAACACAGTTTCATGATTGGAACCAACTACAGTATGGCCATCAAGGAAACAGAATTTTCAAAAACAAGCCCAAAGAAAGAAGTGGAGGGAAAAAATTGAATAATATTTAAAATAAAAGTAGGCTTGGGGGTGTAGCTCAGTGCTACTGTGCCTGCTTAGCACACACAAAGCCCTGTCTGTATTCAAGCAAGCTAGCTGAGCAAATCACACTCATAAAAAAGCCTCCGAGCTGTAACACGAAAGAGTGGGCCGTGCTAGATGTGCTATTCCATTTGCATGGGGTCTGCTTTTGGGACCAACTTGGAGTCTTCATTGAGCAACGCCAGAACCTTCAGATGGTCTTTAAAAGGTTTAGTATGCTTAGAGTCAGAACTAGTAAAAGTGGCAAAAGTGTCTCCTGGCTCAGTAAGAACAACCCCCGTAAATACCCTGGAATCTTAATTATGCTGAGCTGGTTTTGAATCAATGGGGTACACAGTCACTGTATACGCTGTTCTGAGGCTAACTCAAAACCACTGTTCATCCACGGCATAAGCAAGCATTTTTCATAAAATATATCCAGAGAAAAGAAGCTACTATGGCTAATATCATTTTTAACTTAAAAGTGCCATTCGAACATCAATATTGGTTACACATTTGAAGTTATCCCCAGGGTTTTCTCGAAGTTAACATGTCCAAAACAGAGTTCTTGGTTTCCTCCCAACCCACCCCTAACCCTGTTCGTTCCACAGCCTCCCTATGCAGTTATTATTAAGCCTCCCCAAGTTATTCAGGTCAAATAATCCGGTCACTCCTCTCTTCTGCACCATTCCTCGCACTGGGAATCTTGGCAGTAGGCAAAATTCTCCTGGCAGTAGGCACCACAGTGACGGGGCCCAACTTGAGCAGAGCTCACTACCCCTCTCTGGTCAGCAGCCTCTCATCTCACAGGAAGAGCACTCCACAGCCCTTGCACCATCTGTCCATGCCACCTCAAGGTCTCCACACTGACCCCGCCCAGCTTCCTCCCCTCCAGCCTTACTGGCCAGGCCAAGTCCCAGCCTTCCTCCTCATTGTTCTCTCTGCTGATGTGCCTTTCCTCCTCACCTCCAGTCTGTGCTCAGGAGCACTTTCTTGGGGCCTTCCCTGTGGGCTGTTTATACTCTGCAGTGTCTTCCAGGATGAACTCTCCCCATCTCTGATTATTTTTCTCCACACATAATTTTGTAACACCTTTTGTCATCCCCTGTTTCACTTTGTGTGGAGTCACCGTGCCTCCCATCCACTTCACATGCTTTGCTACAGCTGTATCCCCAGAATCAAGGGCTGCACGAGGCCCACGGCAAGCGCTCAAGTCGGTGGTGCTCTGGGCTTCTCTCCCACCAGCTTCATAAGCCGTGAGGCGGCAGCAAGAGCAGGCTTTTATGAACTCTCTTCCTTTACGTATCCCACCACACCACTTAAAAGTTCTCTATGCTGCATAATATTCTTGCAAAATATTTTTTCTGAAACACAGAAAAGCTAGATTCCAGTTCTGTCTCATATGGCCAGAGTTTTCCTTTATTAAATAAAAATCTCCAATTTTGCTACATTGCAGTTGACCTTGAGGGACTTCCCTGTACCTACACTGAGAACTTGACTCCCTTTCCTAAAATTACATCAGATGAGCAATTGCATAGGTGAGCAACTCCTGTGAATACCTGCAAGGCCTCAGGCACCATTAGCACCCATTCCTCCCATCAGACACAAAAGAGGCACTGACCACTAAGTCACAGCAATCAGCCCAAATGACCACCAAGCTAACACCAAGGCCAACCCTAGAAGGGTTTCTGAACTATGCATAAATAAGCTCTAGAATTTAACCCAAATTGGAAAATTTTAACTTACGGCTTCAGATTACCTAAAATAAAATGGATCTCTCCATTGTCAGTTAATTTGGAGGTGTCCAACTTTGTGGTTCAGATGTCTCCCAAATGAGTCTGAGGAGCACCTAGCATCTGGGTTAAGTACTAACAGGTGCATTTTGGGATCTGAGTTAACTCGGACTCAGTATCCCCATCTAAATCGGATGTTTCTCCATCCAGACCTGTCAGAGCTATACTGATTGCATTAGCCAATCTGTTCTTCCTCCTTTCCTTCTAACCTCCTCCCTGTGGATTTTGACTGAAGCAGTAATAAAAGAGTGTTGACAGGACCCAATAGTTAAAGCCATCTAGAATTAAAAGGCAGACCTTCCACTGGCAAGCCTTTTGAACTTGGGCAAGTTATCTAACCTTGTGGCCTCATGCCCCTCCTCAGTACAACGTGAGAACTAAGAAAAATATCACCTCATAGTGCTGGGTGATGAAATGAGAAAATGTGCGCAAAGCTCATGGCATACCGTCTGGCACAGAGAAACCACTTAAAGAAAAATGCTGTCATTATCATTATCCCCCTCACCATTTCTCATAAGTGCTTTTTTAAGTGACACTGGTGCAAGAACAAAATTTCTTTAGCATCTTGCAGAATTATTCTACATCTTTAAATAATTCTCATTGAGTCTTACAAAAGAGAGTTAAAAATAAATCACATGGCTATCACAATCACCATCAAATTTGGAGAATAGCTCTAATGACTAATAAAACCCAAGTTACCGAAAGGCAGGCTGAAGCTACGTAGATTGATTAGAGCCCAAGAAATCTGTACTGAGGGAGTCTTGGGGAAAATGTTCAGTTTCCACCATTTTCTATGAAAAAGGTATACATTTATGAAAGCACAGTAACCCTGTTTGTGAATGGAACCTAGAAACAAGGAGCTTGAAAGATACAACTTCAAGGTTTACTCAAACACTTTCTTAACTTCAGTAATCTGGTGAAGGCTTATTCAGGCTCCTCCAAGCACTGGAAGTATACCAAGCCTTAGGCTGTGGAGTCTCCAGGTACCCAGGAAGCCCCATCTGGGCAGGGACCACGCACACAGCTGCCACAGCTAGCACAGTGCCAGGCCCAGTCACCTTCATCACACTGGCACATGACTGATGCTGCTGCCTATCAGATCAGAAAGCCATAGTTACTCCTGAGGGGATCCCCTGATGCACCAGCAATGTGCCCCAAATCTTCCTCTGCTTCATTCCTCACACCATCTACTGATAGCCACAACTCTGAGAAACTTCTTATGATCTTACTCTGGTTAGTACAAATAACCATCTAAGTACTTACAGTTCTGACCTATCAAAAACAGACAGACTTACCTCATCCCTCCTTCCCTCTCACCTCTTTGTGTCCTGATTTAGGTCAAATGTCCAACAAGTACAAGCCTTGACAAGCAAGCCTACTTTGCACAAACTATGTATCTACATTTGCACAGGGCATACATATAATTATTACCAGGAGTAGGAATCCAACAAAGGTTTGTTGGCAGCAGAAGGGAGGAGATAAAGGGACATTTAAGGTCCTCAATGGCCCCAGCTTCAACACTGAAAGGGTAGAAGAGCAGGGATAGGGTGCCTCACCTAATCTTCACAATAGGCCTCTGGGAAGGTATCTTATTCACTTATTTCAAAGATGAGGAAACATCCTCATTGTTCCTCACTCATAAATTTCAGGGTCAAGATTTAAAAGGAGATAATATAATCCAGACTACCTATACATTCAGATTCACCAAGTACAACCTTTTAAAACCCAAAATATTCATTCTGGGAAACTGAGGCATGAGGATTACAAATTCAAGCTCAGCCTGGCAAACTCAAGATCCTGTCTCAATGTAAGAAAGGGCTGGAGATGTAGTTCTAGTGCAAAGGCTGTGGGATTTCATCCCAAGCACAAAAAAAGGGAGGGGAGAGAAAAAAAAAGATTTAATTACATTAAAAAATATTATTTCTAGGGCCAAATGGCTCAGCAGATTAAAAGCACCTATAAGTAGGCACAGAGGCTGGGGGTTTGATCCCTGGGCCTGCCTTGCCAGCCCTGCACTGTGGCACACTAGGGACGGCAATTGGGACTGGGCGTGGTGGCACATGCCTGTAATCGCAGCTCTAGGGAGGCTGAAAACAGGCAGATCACTATGAATTCAATCTAGTAGTGAGACTCGGAACATCCTGTAGACCCTCCCCTAAAATACAAAAAAAAAAAAAAAAAAAATCTATTTACAGATGAAAAAATGGATCTCAGCAGATTAAATGACCAGTAAGAAGCCACACAACACCCAAGCCAGTGTCTCTACTCATTCATGCTCTTAGAATCCTAAGCAGTAAGGATTCCTATCTGTTCTTATACATGAACATCAAGCTCATCTAGAGGGTGTCATATTCCTAAATGCAACCCACTAGTCCCTTTAAAAAGGTAACAGCAACATCTGACCAGTACCTCATCACTTATAAAAATAATTCTATCTATAATATTCTCCTTGTGACATGCAGAAGGCAGACAATGTCACCTGCTGTCAAAGGTTGGGCTATTCTCTCAGTGCCAGGCAGCCCAGGGCTGACCTCAATAGCACATCACAACTCAGATATCCAGGGAAGGCAGTGACAGCCATGACCCTTTGAAACAGTGGTTCCGAGATGATTTTCTTCTCCAACGTGGAAGCTTAAGGACATGGGAAATAAAAAAGGAGTATCTAATAACTCTCAAGAGACCCAGACATTTCAGTAGAAAATCTCCTGTTCTTTTCTCTCTCTCATTCATGCTTTTCATAAGCCTCTGTGCAGTAAAAAGTATTTGCTGATTAAAACTGTGTTTGCCATTAGGGGACAAGGATTTGTTTGTGAAACGTGCTCAACAGTGGCCAGTAACTAATACTTTCACATTCTTTGCTGGAGTTATACCATAGCTTATAAACTCTTCTGTGCATATCTCTGATATACAAGACCACGTCCTTGACAGAGCATTTCCCCCCAAAACTCAAAGAGTACGTAGATCACAAGTCTCCAAGGAGAGGTGATTTATAATTTCCCTGTGCAGAGATGCCTCTGCAGCAGGTCTCAATCTGGGTGCAAGCTGCTATCACCAGGAGAGGCTTAAAACATTCTAATGTTCTTCTTCCACTGCCAGCACCTCTGATTTAATCATAGGGAGGAAATTACAACCTGGACATCAGCTCACCAGATGATCTTCCAGAGTGCCCACACTGACACCCACAGACAGAAAGCAAGACACACACCTGCCCACTGCTCTCAAAAACATTCTCACAGATGCTAATGACCAGGAATAATTTCACAATTAGGAATTATTCAGTGCCATGGGCTTAACATTTTCAGACACAATCTGTTCATCACATAATTGAGAAGTTCCTATTACTGTTCTCTGGTCTTTTTGACTTAACCATTTTAACATGGAAATCTAAGCAAGTACAACACACTGATTTTCCAAGTGATAATATCAGGATAGCACTTTGTGATTTATAAATACAGAGGACGCAGTGTCACATTTAAACTACTATAAAAAGTGTGGAATAGGTCAGTGTTGTGGTTCCTATTGCTGCTGCAACAAATTTAGTGACTTAAAACAACACAAGGGGGCTGGGGGAGATAGCTCAGTGGAATAAGTGCTTGTCTGGCAAGTGCAAGGTCCTGAGTTCAATCCCTGGCATCACCAAAAAACAAACAAAAAACAACAACAACAAAAAAAAACCATGTATTTTATAGATCTAAAGGTCCTAAAAGAAGCCTCTCTGGGCCAAAGGCAGGAGGATTCCTCCTGGAGGCTCTCAAGGGAGTATCTGTTCCTGTGCCCTTTTTTACCTCTGAGTGGCAGCCAGCAGTGGCCCTTCTGCACTCTTGCCAGTCCTATCCCCTCTCTGACTCTCTCACCTCCCTCTTAGGGAAAAGGCCTGGAATTGTCCTGGGAAGCCCAGAAAACTTGCCACTTGAAGACATTTGGTCCAATCACTTTCGAGAAACTTTTTGCTGTCTGTTGTAACATATCCACAGGGCCCAGAGACTAGGCCGAGAACATCTTCAGAGGACGTCATTCAGTATGTCAGAGGGAAGGCAAACCAACATCACCACTGTAGCCACGCCCTTTCCCATGCCCAAGAGGTCATTGTTCAGATGAGCAAGCTCAGACTCAGAGGTGCAGGACTTGGCCCAGTCCTCTGGCTGTCTAAGTCAGGGGCAAACACACCTAATCTCAGCTCCAGGTCTCATTTTCTTCTTTTTAATGTTTTGGCAGTACTGATGACTGCACCCAGAACCTTCACACTGAGCTGAATCTGCAGCCTTTTTTTTTTTGAAGGAGAGGGCCAGAAAGATAGCTCAGCAGACTAAGTTCCTGCTTAGGCAAGCACAGGGACTGGGGTTCAATCATGCAGCTCCAGCCCTGCCCCCAGGTGCACTGGGCAGGCCAGGGCCACTGAGATAAGGTGTGGTGGCTCAGGCCTATAACTCCAGTAATAGTGAGACCCTATCCAAACATAAATTTAAAAACTTTTTTTTTTTTTTTTTTTGAGGGACAGTGTTTCTAAGTCACTGAGTCTTCTGGGCTGGGCCTAGATTTTCAGTCCTACTGCCACAGCATCCCAGAATGAGAAGATCACAGGTGTGCACCACTATGCCCAACTAAAGCCCTTCTTGCTGTTGCTCTTTGTTGCCACCACACGATAAGGCCGTGCTGTTTGTGATGAATTTTGTTTCCAACCTCTTACCATGCTGTTAACAAGAAGTCTTCTCACTCGGACTCAGTTATCCTTCTGCTCCTCTGCCAGTTATGCCAAATGGACATCAGCAGCTCCACAGCTCCCTCCAGCCAGGCTGGTCTGCACAATCCCGCAGAGCCAGGGAGCCGCGGGAAGCCAGCAAGTCATTATTCAAACTCCCATGTCCATCTGAGAGCACTCATGCAAGGCTTAGGAGGAAAACAGCAAGCCCTCAGCTTTGGGAAAGCAAAACAACCTGAGCCTGCTCCACACAGAATCCACAGCAAGTCTCAAGGAAAAACAGTTCACACTGCACTCCTCCACATTTCACGCAAGCTTCTCAGAATGACAGATGAAACCCACCCCACTGGCCTTTACTCTCTTCCTCTCCAACAAAGGAACTAGAGGTGGGCATGCAATCTCAGTGAACTGTTCGGGAACGGGGTAGGATTTTAGGTGGAGTGATTAGGAGACGGTCAAATTTTCTGCCCACAGTAGATCCTACCAGGATGGCTCAGCTAGTACTGATAACTTGGAATTTCATCATTTCACCGGCTCATGAGGGAAAAGAACCCAGTGCTGAATCATTGCCACCTAGCAGTGGAGAAAGTAAACAAGCCGAGCAAGTCTTGCTGCCAAGCATATGCTCTGCCTATGTCTGTGTTCAGTCTGATGTGAAAATAGCAGGGGGGGAAAGAAAATCAATGCTGCATCAGAATGCAACTGGCGTCACAGCAGCAAGTTCCATGATCTTCCTGGACTACAGAAAACTCATTGACTGTGTCTCAAAAACTGCAAAATAACAACAGAGAGGACTTATAAAGGTCATCTGGAAAAACCCAAACAACCAGAATATCATAAGTTAATGGTGGAAGGCAAGAAGTGCTAGAATTCATCGTGTGGCTTGTGTCTGCCAAATCCATGGTCTAAAGCTACCATCATAAACAATGCTAATGGGTTTGTGAAATACTTTGAAGGGGCAGCATGATTCCTGACATCTAAGGAAGATGGCTGCTGTCACTAACTCAGAAAATCATCCAGTGTGTCTCTTAAAGCTTTTTCATAAGGCCAGCAACATCATGAATTTTGGTTTACCAGGAACCAACCATACAAATGTAATAAAACCAACATGTTGCAATTCTTTTTTTTTTAATCGTATTTATTTATTTATTTTTGTTGCAATCCTTTTAATCTATCAGTTTTGCATCAAGATAGCTTCAAAATCAGTTGAGACACCAGACACCTGCTAAAAATTCATTATTACACTGGCTTCATAGACCACTCGAAAGCTTCCCCACATACTGGCAACGGAAAGCGTCTCAGTTCTGCCATGAGCCTGCTGCGCATCCCTAGAGCAATAACTCAGCTTCTCTGGGTGAAGGCTGTGCACAATGACCTTCCAAGGTATTTTCCAGTTGTGACTCTAAAAGCTTCCAGAAGATCCACACACCAAATTCACTGGCTGATGTCTATCTGAAATTAGATTCTACCTGAGTTGCAGAGTAAAGGGATAATAATGAAGCCAACAGTCAATACTTAAAAAAAAAAAAAACTAAATGCTAGAGAACATGCCTAAGCTGGAAACAGCATGGTGAGACACACAATGGGGCTTTCTTCTGGGAAAGCTGCAGAACCTGGGGACCCCATGAGCTTACTTCTAGAACCCCATGGGGGAACATGTCTGTAGGAGAGGCTTGTTCTCATACACTGCCTTCAGCTCTCCAAGGAGCCTTCAGAGAACAGGTTCAGAACAGGCTTAACAGGGATGGGGGAGGGGCAGACAGCCCTGGGATGCAAATTGGCATAGTGGGGCTAGGACCCTTCTGGTTCTGAGGTCAAGCAGAGAAAAGTGAAGTGTTTGAGAGATTGGCTACATCTTCCTCCTACCATCCCCACTGGCTCCACGTCCTAAGACTGTTCAGTGATCTTTATACCCTTGAGGTTCTGAGAAGTTAGAAAAGGAAATGGAAAACACAAAGCGGATTCCCAGAGCTGCTATCTTCTCTTGGGATTTAGTTCCCTGAACAGCTAGCTTCGTGTGACAAATGTGCTAGCTTAAGTGGAAGAGCCCGGGAAAAAAGTGACAGGAAAATTGAGGACTTGCTATAAAACCCATCTTCAAATAGCTATAATTATCACCATAGTGTCCCCTAAGCATTCTTTACAAACACCCTCATGCGCAATCCTTCTTCCCCTAACAGTCCTCATCTCCATACAGTGCCATTGCTCAGAACACTGTAAATTAATTAAGCAGTAAAACAAGGAGAAACCAGCATTTTTCAGTCAAAACTTTGGAAAGAATGTAATTAAAATAGGTGCAGTGGAATGGGCATAAAAGAGAAGCTGACTTTTTTATTTTGTGCTAACAACTTCACCTTATCAACTGTCAGGATTACCACCAGCACTGTCAGGGGAGCGCAGCAGATAGGACTGAGCCGTGCTGGCCACTGCAATGTAGTCACAGCTTTTCAAAGGTTGCAAGTTCAAGGCCAACCAGTATATAACTTAGCAAGACCCTGTCTCAACATACAATATTAGACAAGCATGGTGGCACATGCCTATAATCACAGCACTTGGGAGGCTGAGGCAGGAGGGTTACTGAGAACTCAAGACCAGCCTAGGTTACATATTAAATTCAAAGGCAGCCTGAACTGCATAGCAAGGCTTCCTCAAAAAAATTAAAAATAAACAGAAACAACAGGGCCAGTGAGATAGCCCAGTGGCATAAGCACCTGTCTGACAAGCACTAGGTCCTGAGATGGATCTCCAGCTCCAAAAAAAAAAAAAAAGACAACAACAACAAAAACCAACCCATGTCAAGTCACCATAAAAATCCAGATCAAAAAACTGCTTCCCTCACTGCCTGCTCCAGGACAGCCACACACTGGCACCATATGTTTTTCATTCTCAAGCTAAAACTAAAATTTATTTTTCTATTAAAAGAGGACCGGGTTTCAAACCCACGACCTTGCATTTGCCAGTCAGGCACTTGTGCCATGGAGCTGTCTCCCCAGCCCCTGCCCCTTGCTTCTGAATGCTTGTAGCTTCAGAACACTCATATAGACCCTGGAAAATGAAGCCAATGTTCAGTAGTTATATCGGTCACTTTTTTTTTTTTTTTTTTTCTGCAAGCAGCAATAGCCAGAAGAATGTTCCCCAGTCTATTGTCACTGGTGTGGTGCTTCTCCAACCCGCGGGGACTTCGCTTAAGTGGCCAACGCCTCTGCTTCATGAGCATGTTCGGATCCCTCAGGGCTCCACAGGAGCAAATAATCTCACTCTGCGGTTCTGCGGTTCCTGGCTCTGGCAGCCATGAAAAGTGAGACTGTTTCGGATGACAGCCTGCCACGGAGCACCTTTTAGCCTGCACCTTGTTAATCAATAGTCATTTAAACTAAATTTGTCATGGGAGTCTATGTTCTACATTCAAGATTGCTTTTCAAAATAATATGTTTGCCTTCTATTACAATAATCAACCAAAAACAATAACAGCATTGGCAAGACAACACTACTGATCAATGGTCAAATCGTAGGGATGAGTTTAGCTTGACTTTCAAGTCTTCTATGCCGCAAAACCTGTAGAAATGAATGAAGCCAGACACTCTTCTACCAGCAGCAGGGAAACAATAGTGCCTGTTCCAGCCTGAAACAACAGAAAGTCACTTGAGCACCTGCCCAGCCCAGGTTCCAGAACTGACTTTAGCAGCAGTGCCTACAACCCTCTGGAGGTACACCTGGGTCCTAACAACTATGGTTCAGCTGTGACCCTATGCCAGCCCCTCCTGTTCTCAAGCCACCTGGGCCTGTCTCCCTAATACCCCTGTGCCCCAGGATAAGGAGGCTGTCCTTAAGATCCAGTCATCTTTTAAGATATTCCCCATGCCATCTCCCCAGACTTTTTGCAACAACTTGCTACCTTGAGGGACGTCCATGTTTCAAGTCTCTATTTCACCAGTAGACCACTAGGGCTCACGCTGGGGAAGCCTGTCACACTCCTTCCTAGGCCTTGAGAACAAGGCCAGCAGCTCTTCAGTGGACCCTCACATCAGATGTTGTCATTATTCTTACTAAGTACCTCAATCTCAGCTGAAATCGTTTGACCCTGTGGCAATAAAGCTAGAGTGGCCTCCTCATGATCACCCTCCCTACGTCCTTGCGTTCTGCCATACAGCAGTCTCTTGCCTTGTAGATATTACCATACAGAAAATTTCTCTATTTTCCTAGAGATGAGAAAGCTGAGATCCCAATTTAATAATAATTAAAAAATGCTAACTCCAGGTGGCAAGGCAGGAGCAAAACCATGGTGAGCCCCAGGGCCTCCTGGCTTTCTTCCTACGTCACGAGCATTACTTAGGCACCTGATGATGTCAGTGACTCCAAGTGGGCAGAAGAAGCACTTTCTAACCCAAATGGGTGTCCTGAAACCATAGTCTGTATGACAGACAAGTGTCAGTGACTCACCCCTGGACCTATTGCTCATTACCACCAGCAGAAGGACACAGGATAGGGGCCGGCGAGATGGTTCAGTGGTCTAAAGCGCCTGCTTAGGAGGGCTCAGGCGACTGCGGGGACTGCAGTTCGATCCCCAGCACCACATGCTGCGCCAGCGCCACCACCAGGGCAGGCTGAGCCAGCCACAAAATGAATAAATAAAGAAACAAGCAAATAAATAAATAAATAAATAAATAAATAAATAAAAATTTAAAAAAAAAAAAAAAAGAAGGACACAGGATAATCAAATTCCCACCTCAGTATTTGTGCTAAAACCAATTGTTTCAAATAAAAGGGGAAGAACTTCTGTACTTCCCATTGCCACTATCTAAGCTTCTAGGTTTCAGGCTTACCTAACTTAAGTGAAATAGGCAAAGAGTACACGGAGACTGGTGCACAGATCCACACTCCAAGGTGCTTTAGAAATGCTGCATGGCTTTTGCACACTTGCTCCCAGAGGCAGCAAGACATGCTCATTATGGACAGTGGCAAAGCTCAGAGTTTTGCACCCTGCCCAGGGTTGTAGGTGCTGCCCCAAAATGAACCGCAGTGTGAACAGACATCAAACCATCTTGTGGGTGCTAATAGGTTGGGTTGTGCATCCGAAAAAGTTATGTTGAAATCCTAACCCCCAGTACATCAGGATGTGGCCTCTCTTAGAAACAGAGAAGCTGCAGGTATAATTAGCTGAGGTCATACAGGCCTGGGCACTTGAGCCAAACATGATGGTTTTTCTTAAAAACAGAAGAGACACGTGGAAGGACAGCCAGGTGATGACAAAAGCAGGCAGCACAGTGATCCATCTCCTGATCAGTCACCGAGAACTCTCCACAAAGCAAGAGAGGCAAAGAGGAGGGTCACTTAACAGAGCTGAGGATCTCCTGCCCTTTAAATGAGGCCTTCCAGTCTCCAGAAAAAGAGAAAAGCCACCTGGTTTGTAGTGCCTAGCTAATTTTCCTCTCAGAAACTAATATAAGAGAAGGAACAAACAACTGTAATTGCTGTATCATGATGGCTGCAAGGCAATTAATGGGTCACTGTATGGCAGACTGGAGGTATGTAGGGACTCACAAAAACCTTCTGATTTGAAAACAACACCAAATAGGAAATATAAAAGACACGTTAAGCTCAGGAACGTTTTTTTTACAGTAGGAGTCACCTATTGGGTACAATGAGAAGAGGGAAGGCAGGGCTCTGAGCCCCTTCCTTCCAAACGAAGCTGGAGGATCTACACAATCACCAAGGGGAGGGGAGGGTAGAATGGGTGGGAACTGAGGGTGTCTCCTCCCTATTTCCATGCAGTGCATGCCTCCTCCCTTCAGGCACCCCTACTGCCTTCCCCTCTCCCCCATACTTATAGGAAGGCAGGTATCTGTATCTCAGTCTCTATGTGGGGTAAGGAAAGAACAAGAAGTATCACTCCCAACTTACACACAAGACTTCAGGCCTAGATGTGCACAGCCTGCTATGAAATAGCCCTCAATATTATATATGTTTTTAAAGTTCTAGAAGCCTTAATCTTTTTCAGTTGTTCAAGTAACCTTGTTACAGAAGATCATACCATCCCTCAGTTCTCCTAACAAACACAAAGTATGTTTGGGGGGAAAGCCACGCACATTTTCCAGACATTAGACATGGTCTCTAGCCTTTGTGTCCTCTTTCTGTGCTTCTGTCTCCAAAGCAGCCTGAGGAAGCTCACAGCCCACTGCAATCAGCATGTTTTCCTGAAGCTGGACTGAAGTGTTTGAGAAGGTAAAGCACTGACTGTCAAGTGCCCAGTGGTATGTGACAAGATGAATCCTTTCCCCAAAGTGACCTTTGATAAGAGTTTACAAGGAGGCGGAACCAGAACACACTGGCAGTGTCCCAGGAACAGGCTGGACTGAAAGAGTTAAACTGAAAAGCACCAGAGATAAGAAACCTGGGCAGAGAGCTTTGGCTATAATTAGCTGCCCTTTCCATATATTTTCATCTGTCTCCATCTGAAAACACACAGTCATCTTTTATGCCCTTTGCTACTATGATTTGTTTCTACCCCAGAATACTCAGATACTTGCTAGCAGACTTTGCCACAGCCAACTCCCTGGACACCAACTGGGTATCCAAAGGATTCAACTCAACTGAGACACTAACTACCCAGACTCACTGCAGACCCACGGGGTAAGGAGTTCCATAAAATCGGCCCCACTTCAGACAAAAATCTCCAGGCTTTCTGATTCTGACTGACAGCTTATTAACTGGGGCCTCCCTCAATGCCCTCCAAGGTTCAATATTTTGCTAAACAACCATGGTGCAAAGAGCTCAGGAATAGTTTATTATCATTGATTCACTATACAGGATG
>PVKN010011421.1:0-21644 GCA_004027915.1 Capromys pilorides | reverse complement strand
AAGACTAGGGAGGAAGGAAAGAAAACAGAATGCTTCCTGTGTATGTATGAATTTCCTTACTGTAAATTCCATAAAGGCAGTGAACATACTTAGAGCACTGCCTGGCTCTTAGCAGGTGTTCAGTAAGTGTGTGTAATAATATATTTAGGGAGCCCTAAGAAAGGATATTTGGATTTTCTGACAATATACAATTTGGCAGGTTCAGTGCTAATCACTTTAACGTATGGTCTCAACTTAAAGATAATCCTCAAATTCTCTTTATGAGGTAAATGATATTACTGCACTATTTTATAGAGCAAAAAATGAAGCCCTGCTGTTTCATATAGACTGCACAGCACGGAGAAAAGATTGCTTTGGGTGAAAGAGAATTTAGAGATGGACTAACCTAATGTGCACTTTACTGATGGAGAAAAAGACCCTAACAAGCTGAAGTAACATTGCTGGTCTCACAGGAGTTAGGGTTGGAGGCTGGATCTTCACTCCACTCTCCCGCCCCAGTGGAGGCTCTCTCTGCTCTGTATCTGTAGTTCATCCCATTCCTGTCCTGCTACATGTAATAAGGACTGGAAATCACCAGCCCCACAGTTGCCGGGCCTCAAAGAGAACCAACACTACGTGCCCTTTCGATCATCTTTCACAACCAACCTCACACCACATTCAGACAGACCTCAACTTCATGGACTTGGTGTGCCTACCCAGGGTGGCCCTGCATATAGATAGCCTTGTATGTGGCCTTGGAAATGGTGAACTATTACTTGGTGTAGCAACATTTACCAGAGAACAGAATGTGCTCTTTTTCTTGTTCTAACTTGAATTCATTATTCAACAAATGTATTTTTTCTCCCTGTGAAGTATAACAGAGTAGTTTATGACAGGATTCAACATTTAAACCCATGATAGAATGATGCCTCTTTGTCCCTCTAGCTTGACAATCTGTCAAATAAGACTAATGTGGATTGCCAAAAGCATGATTATGCTATTAGATAATTCCGTGGTTTAACTTTTGCATCCGTGCATGTTGCTGATGGCAGAATCAACAAGAGCAATGGAGATCAGGAAGCCGAGGAAAGGAACCTGCAAATATGGACTTGCACTTCTGTTGGGCACCAGTGCTTGCCGCTTTGGGGGCCGCTGTCTAGATTCCTGAGCCAAGCGTCACAGTAGACCATGCTTCCTGGGCATGCACCTCCTCTGCGTCCTAAGTCAACACTTCCTGATTGCCCTTTCTTACCTTCCTTCTATAGTGATCTGAGGGGAGGAGATGACTATCTTTCAGAACTGTATAACATTTCCATATTTATATAAAGGATGCAAATTGTACATTTTATGAAGCAAATGAGGAAGTAAGTAAGTGTGAAAGACTTTGGCTATGGTGAATTCTCACCTTCCTCCTGTCTTGGTAGGATGAGGTACAAGAGCCTCCTTATCAGTTTCCCTACCTCCTGCCCAGCTCAAAGGTATCATATCAGAGTCATTTTTTGCATAACACAAATCTGATCATGTCATTTCCCTGCTGAAAATTCTCCATGTGCCTTTACACCTACAAAGCGAACACCAGTGTAACAACATGGCAGATACAGGTGCTGGAACAGCCGGTTCCAGCCTGCAAAGCTGATGTCTCCAGTCTACACCACAAGTATTCTCCTCTAACAACACTTGTCTACCCATTTCTCAACAGTACATCCCGTTGGTGGCTAGGGTAACTCTCCAGCTCTCTCTCTTCCTTATGGTCTCCCTAGTACACTTTAAGATCTGATGTGTTGTCCCCTGGGACGATGCCATCCAGACTTTTGCAGACAAATTCAGTAGCATCTTTCTTTCATTAGAACACATGTAATATGAAATCAAGCTGTCTAATTCCTTACTGGATTTTAGATCATTTCTTAGGATGTAGGTGCATAGTACTGAGTGAAGTAGACACATTTTCTACTTTAATGTAGTTTATTACGAAAAGCTATTGAATACCAACATTGTATTTCCCTTCATTCTTTCTGATAACTTCCTCCCCTTCCTCAACGTGGAGTACCATCATATGTTTATTTATCACTCTAGTAATTATACAGAATATTCATCAAATAAACACTCATTCTATTTAAGACACTGGGTTGAATTCTGTGCAGAATGAAGAGATGAAGTCCTCCTCATTAAGACATTCATTATTCACACTAACATGCAGACCTTGTGCATAGAAACATTCTGGAAGTCACTTATAGTCATGGTTATGGAATTTTCCACATAATCACCCTTTAGTACACCTCCTCAAATTTTGCTACTGTTATTGCTCTTATGCATCCATAAGACTGAATCAAAATCGTGTTTTGATACTGCTGTTGTAAAAAAAATTTGTGCCACTTTTCAGAACTAGCACGGATTTTCTGTTGGAATAAAATTAAATGCATTTACTGATCAAAATTTGAAAAATCTGAGACTGTTTTATGGTTGGTCAGAGTATGGAGACACACTAAGTGCATAACTCTAAGTTACCTAACAGCCCTCCCATAATACATTCTTAAACCCAGAGACGCTGACATAATGATAAGTGTGCTTCCCAAAAGGTCTAATATCATAAGGAAAAAGTGAAACAGGGGAACAAAGGAAATCTGAACAGGATATGTATCCAAGTTGCATGGAGGATAACGATACTTCTTTTTAAACCTTGAAGATAATTTCAGAGCAAAAAAAGTATTAATCAGAAAGAATTTATGAAGCTGCTCAGGATTCCTCAGCTGGGCTAGGATTTGGGGATGAAAAGATCAATAGAATATGGTGCTGTTCAGGCCAGCACCACCTGAACATAAGCTGTGGTAACACAGAAGTGCTCTGCTTCATCATGGAGAAAATTTAATCCTAAACTCAATGTTTCTTTGTCTCATCTAATAAAGTGTAATAAGTAAGACCCAAAAGGATCAGACTGCTTTGCAAGACATTTAAGCATATCTCAAAATAAAGCTCAAAGATATTTCTGGGAATATGGAAATATCTAACACCCTATAAGGCAAAAGTCACAGTCTGTAACTCAATACAAAAGCACCAGAAAAGCAAAAAAGAAAAAAACGTACATAAATGGTAGAATAAAAGTAAGCTAATAATAATGAGTCCAGGAATGGCACAAAGTATAGAACTAGAAGAGAGGAATATCATTAAATAGTTATTGTTATTATATGCAATGTAGTCAAGAAATGAGAGAAAGATGAAACACCTTTGCTGTCCCTTGGTTTGCACCAACAGAACTCCAAGTCCAGACTGTCTCCACAAGTTTTGTCACCTTGCCTCTCCATTTGGAATGGCTGGCAGACCCTCAGCCATGCCTTCCACTCACTGTGGAGCTCAGGAATTCTCTATTACATCCTCCATCCCCCCAGAGTGTGCAGTAGCCCACGATGTCACCTTCAATTCTTGCCACTCATGCCATGTTGCACAACCTCTCATTATGTTCTTATGTTCTTATGAAGACCTAAGTCTCTCACCCTTGTCTCCTATGACCTCAGTTTAATTTAATTAGTTGCATTTGCAAAGATTTTATTTCCAGATGAGATTTTAGGTAGACTTGAATATTGTAGGGACACTCTTTAATTTAGTACTGTATAATATGGGAAAAGATGAAATTGAATCGGACAATCAATTGAAACATTGATTTCCTCTAGTGCCATGCATAAAGACCAATTTCACTTATATTAAGATTTTTATGTCAAAAACAAATTTAAGGATACTTCACATTATATATAAATGAATAATTTTAAGCTCTGGGCTAGAAAACAATTTAAGCAAGATATGCTTTTGGCTACTGCACCCAGAAATGTATGTTAATATGCTGAAAAATAACCTACATGACTATCTCCAAAGATGTAGGAAGGAAAAGCATATAACAGTAATTCCACATCCATTATTGAAAAACTCAGAAAACTGGGACAGATGAGATCTGTAACCTGCTAAAGGGCATCTATGAAAACTCCATGAGTAACATCACACTTGCTGCCAAAAGTCTTAAGTCTTTTCCCTTGAGATGTCTTAGTTACTAAGTGTGCAGATGCTCTCAGAACACTTCCTCATCTGACTCTGGGACTGGTACATCTTATGTTATACCTATTCCTTGTATTATATCTGTTCCTCTAGTAAAACTCTGACTGGAACAAGGAATAAGGCAGAGGTGTGTCTTCCCCCATTCTACTTGTTTCCAATGTCTTCTGCATCTTCCTCCTACACACCTCACAGTTCCTTTGGAATGGCTGCCTTCCTCAGTCATGCCTTCCACTCACTGTGGAGCTCAGGAATTCTCTATTACATCCTCCATACCCCCAGAGTGTGCAGTAGCCACGATGTCACCTTCAATTCTTGCCACTCATGCCATGTTGCACAACCTCTCATTATTGGCTTGTGTATTTGATGGGTTTTGTGGTCTCTAGATTTTACCCTAAGAATCAAAGACATAGACCCTTCTATGATCCAGTCCCAGCAATTTATCTAGGAATTATTGAAATCAGGTATTCAGTAATCCCTAGGCCCTTTCATTCCCCAACCTCTGCCAAAACAATTCAATCAAGGAAATAGAGTGTAGGGGTCCCTTCTAATGACACTAACGTCATCTCTAATTTTATATCTGTTTATTAGACATATGCTTCCTTTTGGAAAGAAGTCTAACTCCAACCCCATCTGTTCTCTATGTAATATATACTTAATGCCTTGAATTCTCCAGCCTTTTGGCCTTTATATTTTAACTTAAATTTGGAGAAAATGCAACACAAATGTAGCACTGACTCTCTCTCTAAATTATAACTCTTGTAATTAAAAAATCACAAGGCTCAAGTTGTGTCTCTATTATTGGTTCACAAACATCACATAAGAGCCTAAAGTCCAAATATTTGATGACTTGCTCTCTCTCTGAATTACTCCTCACTTTTTTTTTTTGGCAATGCATATGAAAAACTGCACCACAAACCAATTGGTGAATAAAGGAAAAGTCTTACAGGAAAAGAAAAAAATGCATAATTAAAATCAAAATAGTTCCCTTTCCTAATTACCTAAAGTGATGAATGCAATATGTTAAGAAATGTTTTTCCCCTCAGTGGAACAGACTAATAACAATGCTAAGGCTTCTGTAGAGGCACAAAAGGACAGTAAACACATAGCACATATTCACATAGATAACACATAACGAAATTTATGACAAATTCATTGTATGTGTCATACAGGTAAAATACTAAACATGGAAATTGTGAAGATTTTCTTTACAACACAACCCTTCGACGTCAAATATTTTTGTTTGAAGGCTGACTTGAGTGAATTAGGAAAGCTGGCCAGTATCTAATTTGAGGCACCAGGAAATGTTATTCAGATGTGTTAGAAAATGAGAACAAATTATTAAAACATTATTTTATGGTATGGTAAAATAACCCAATTAAAACCGTTCTCCGGGAGGGGGAGCTTAACTTCTCTCCAGTCCTTGCACATGTGTTGTGCTCAATGATGCAGTTCTGTAAAGGAGAGAGTTGGGAGAGGGACAAGGGTGACTTTACAACAAAGAACGGCATTGTTTACGGCACCAGTACTAACAGCGTCAATGGGAGCAGGTTGGCTACATGCGCCCTCCATGTGACCTAGTGAGCAAGGCAATTCACCTATGAGATTTTCTGCCCTATAACCTATCATCCCATCAGTAAAACAACCAATCAAAATATATCCTGATAGAATAGCACTCCTCAAAAGTGCTGAAATCATCAAAAGCAACAACAAAATCTGAGAAATTGCCACTGGCCGGAGGAAACAAAAGATACAGGACATTTAAGGCTAATGTGGGGAGAGATCCCAGATGGATCCAAGGAGGGATTATGGAAAAACTAGTGAAACCCAAATCAAACGGAATTCAGTTAACCCTAATGCCAGAATTAAAAGGTAACAGTAATATATTATTGTTGCTTTCTTAATTTTGACAAATGTACCATCTTGATGCAGGATGCTAATCATTGAAGAAAACATTGGAAATATATAGGAACTCCGTAGTACCTTGGCTATGTTTATGTACATCTAAACTATTTTTAAATTTAAGATTAATGTACTAAACAGTTTCCTCTTGTCTTCCCAAGATCTGCTCAATAATATCAACTTCCACAAGATTGCTTTGAAGAGAAAAATTAGCAGACTAGAGAAAAGTCACAAGCTCAACCTACCCTGGAACCTTTCCAGTTTGGTGAGCTTCAAATTATCTGAGCTACTATTTTCTCCCATATAAAATGGGATTACCAGTACTTCTCCTGCCTGCTTATTGCAAAAGACAAGCAAAAAGAGCAAGTAGTGTTGAGTGCCAATTCTGTGCCAGACAATTTATATATCTGTATCTTTTTTAATCCTTACAGTCCTACAAGTTAGGTAGGTAGTATTAAACCCATTTTGCAGATAAAGGAGACACAAAGAAATTAAATAATTTTCCCTGAGGTCATATTATTAATAAGAAACAAAAATAAAAAAGGGATTTGAACCAAAGTTCTTTCTCTCCTAAACTGCTCCCTGCTCCCTTCTTGCCACCAAGCTGTCTCTTGTGGAACACAAGCACAACAGTATTGTCTAACTGCCATATAGCTGCACTCCTACATGAACATCACAACCAATACAAATGTCTGAAAGGTCTGGTGAATGGCCAAGTACAAACGTCCTGTTGAACAAAGAGCTGATCAGACAAGAGATACTTGAGCTGCCTTTCAAAGCACCAGGCGAACTCTGCACCTCCTGGTGAACTCTTGGGTCCCTCTTCCCATATCTGCATGGCTTCCCTCTTCCTATATTTGCAGGGCCTGTCCGGGAAATGCTCTGCCTGCCTTTTGGTACCTTGGCAGATTCCTCCTTTTTTGCTAAAGAATGCATTGTACCCGCATTATCCAGGGCAGAAGCCTGAGCCGCATATTGGTAATGTTATGTGATAATAGTGTATCAAATTCGTATTACCAGTTTTGCCAAATGAAATTTAATTAAGCGCAAAAGTGGCTTACTGCAATGAAATCCACATGTGTTCTCTAAAGCTGGGCATGCCTGTGGGTACTTGGAAAATACTCCAAATGCATGTTATTACAAGAATTCTGTTATCAGCCAGAAACAACTCTTTAGATCCTAAACATAGGTTTTGAAGTACGTGAGCATCTTGGCATCTTAGTGTTAATGTCTCCATTTGTCTGCACAAAATAAACAACATTTTGTGCCCAGGCCAGGGAACAATCTTCCCCCTCACTAATGAAAATACAATAGACCTTGCTTTTCTTGCAAATCCAAACCAAGTTTTCCAAAGATCGAGGCAGTTAAGAGAGTTGTTATGATCATTTTCACTCTAAGGGTATTATTCGCCTTTGAATACAAGCATTTGTTTTGAATTCATAAAAAGTCATGGATGCTTTAATCCAAAGGACTATTAAAGAACATCCAACTCAATTCCTTCTGTCCTAAATAGTGAAATGCAGGCCCTGGTGGGTGATGAGTCCAGGATGATGCAGAGTTAACGACAGGGCTGGCACCATAACCAAGTTCCAGCCTGGTGGGATTTGGCCTATGAAGATATCTCAGTTTCAACTAGAAGTCTCATTATATTACTTCTGTCCCAAAGAATCTATGATACATCTATGACCTTTAAAATTCATGCATTCAATGGAGAATGAATAACCAGAATCTGATCTGGGGAAGCATCTGATGTGTTCAGAATGAGACTCATTCTAATTTCAAAAGGAGAAATGCATTGTGTTCTCCAAAAATACCAATGTAATGAAAGATGTAGAAAGACTAAGAAAATATTCCTGAAGAAAGAAGACTGTTCAGGCTGAAGGTTTATGTCTCCAAATTTCATGCTTTAAAGTCCTAACCCCAAATATAATGGTATTAGGGTTTGGGACCCCTTGGAGTGACTAGGTCACAAGGGCAGAGTCCCAGGGTTCCAGGGGCTGCCTTGCCCCTTCTGGGATGGGAGAACGCACTCAGCAGAAACTAGATCAACCAGTAGCTTGGCCTTGGACTTCTCAACTTCCAGGACTGAAAGGAATGAATTCTTGGTGTTCACAAGCCATCTAGGCCAGGGTTTTCTGTTATAGAGGCCTACACAGTTTACATAGAGACTCAAAAAATAGTAGACCTAAATACATAATCAGATAGGAACAGGACTGCAACATTATTGGGTCAATGGATAACTAAAATATTGACCAAAAATAGGATAGATAAAAGCAGTGAGTCACTGTTAAACTTACTGAGGTTGAAAACCGTACCAAAGAAACAGCTAGTGAAATATTTAGGGGTAGGTGAATAGGGCATGCAACTCACTCTTAATTTTGTTAAAAAATAAAAACCCTACAAGACATGGTGAGGTGGTGGAACAGTGAACAGACTGAGCAAATGAAAGAAAGCATCAACAATAGATGAAACTGGATACAAGCTCTAAGGGTGTACTTTACTTTATTTTTGTAACTTTTCTCTGTAAGTTTAAAAATATTCCAAATAAAAAAATTTTTTAAAAAAAATTTAGCCATGCAAATGATTACCACCAGTCCCGCAAAGTTATAACCACATTCCATTTAAGAGCAATAGAGGGCATTTTAAGAACATCTCCAAAAATATGCAGTAGAGGCTTTGAAAATCTCTATGACATCCTTCATGCATATTTACCACAAAACCAAAATGTCACTAAATGCAAGCAGTGACTAGGATCACCTCAGAAGGCCTCTCAGCTTGGTTTATGACTTGATTTGGGGCTGGATCCTTTGACCAATGAGTCTGCTGGTATTCAGTCATTTCTTAACGTATTTCATCTTGGAAAAATAACTATTATCTGAAAACTTGCAATAAAAAATTGGTGTCTTTGAATGTATCAAAAGCATTAACTTGTGTTTTCTCTTTAAAACAAGTAAAAGTTACAGTTGCAGTTCTGAATATAAACGGGGAAGTGGGCCACTTGTTTGTAATGAGGAAACTTGGCCACTATTTCCCAGATGGCATGAATAATGAGGTTTATGACATAAATCCATATACACTTTTCTTCTTTACACTGGCCAGAAGCAGCAATGCCCTCTGTCCTCTCTGAATATGCCACCTGATTATGGCCCCTGGCTGTCAGCTGTCTGCTCTGAGTTCATGCCAAGCCTGGTAATCCACAGAGAGCAGTTCACACACAAACCAGGTGACTTGGGTGCTCTCTTGGAAGTAACAAGCTGCCACTCCGTGACTGCTTGGGTAGTTGGAGATCATAATAACTGACGTTCCCTGTTAGTGAAGGGGGTCATCCACACACAGATTTATGTGAGTAGGTGCTGTCTGCACGTTTGGGCATCCTGATATGTGCCCTCTTGCACAGAAGAACTAAACCCAAGTCAAGATCCTGTGCTCAGGAAGCCTGTATTGGACTTAGAATCACAAGGAACGAACAAGGCTCCCACAGCCATGTGGGTTGTGCATCACAGAGCCCCCAAACTTCTACATGCAATGGATTCTGCTAGGCACAGTATCCAGGCTAACAGGAGCAATGCGGTGCCCACCTTCATCGGTCAGCTGCAGTTAGCACCCCAGGAGTGCTGTGTTCTCCGACCCCTGGCATTTGTCCTACTGTTCCTCTGCTGATCACACCTTCGCTATCTGATAGTACCCCCTTCCCACCACCAAAAGGCCTTCTTTTCTTTGATTAAACCCTCATTTCTAATCAAATCTCATCACAGTTGGAAAGTTTCCCCAAAACTTTCTCTCCTGAGCCAGATTTGAAGATTTTCCTGTGTTTTCTGTTGGGACACACAAGGAACCAGTATAGCCTTTGTCGCCTTGCTTAAATCCGTAGTTACCAAGCAGGCTTTAAACTTAAATTGTCTTGGTTCAACACTTAAAGGCCTGGAAATTTAGGCTGCTTGAATTTCAGAGCAACTCCTTGTCTCTTATGGTATATTAGTTGATAGTTTCTCAAGACAGTTCACTGAGAGATATTGTCCTCTCTTCACAGATGACAAGATGAGACAGGTGGAATAAATATTTCAGTGTAGCACAGGTAGGGAGCAGAGTCAAAGCCATACCTCATGCAGATGGAAAGCATCCACACCATGCTGAACTTCTCAGCCAACCAGTCTAAAGGTACTTTGATGCCCTTAGGAGGAGCTGGGCCTGCTTTTCTAAAAGTCAAGAACAACTTGACAGAGGTGAGACACCCCTTTGTAAGTGTGCTTGAAGGAGGGACTGTCCAGTGGACAGTGAGGCTCACTGATTGGGAGATAGATAGATAGATAGATAGATAGATAGATAGATAGATAGATAGATAGACAGACAGACAGACAGACAGACAGACAGACAGACAGACAGACAGACAGATAGATAGATATCATCTCAGCTGTTTGTTCAGAGGTTTTTGAGTGCCAACTTTTGATTTTGAAGTTAAATTATTTTTTAATAGTTTTACAATGTCTTTTATAGACCTAAGAAGGAACATTTGTTTTAATCAGGTCAACATTAGGATCTTTTCTAATAAGATGTTTCTCCACCAATCATCTATTTCTGGAGATCTGTATTTTTGACATGTTGATGCTCTGCATTTGCAAAAGCATTGTTGCCACAGGTGGGGAAGGAAAAGGTGGTACCAAGTGTCGTGGTTGATTTGGGTGGACAATCACATTTTCTCAGCTGTAGATAGCATCTCTTACAGCCTGGAGCAGTGGTAGTGAATGTAGGGCACGAGTGCTGGGGTATGCGGCAGGCACATAGAGCCCTCTCTGTTGGCCAAGTCACCCCAGCAACTGAGCGTCAGATAGCAGTTGTTTTCTCTAAGCTAAAACTTCAGTATTCAAGTTGAATCGCAGCATTGGCACTTAACAATAAATAAGTAGGTTTTGGGTTGCAATTTGAGCACCTGATCTCCAAAAGGTTCACCATCACTGGCCTAGAACATCATCAGTGCAGGTATTGAGAGAGGCCTGCGAGGGAAGGAATCTAAATTAAAGGTTCTGGAAAGGCAGCACACAGTAATCTCAGGTCAGAGGGCAGCATCAATGGGAAGGACATTATGAAGATGGACCTGACATTCCCTGACAGGGGTGTCAGGCCTGGAGTCTCTGCTTAATTAATATGTCCCTGGAGCAACTCCTAGATGTAACAGAAGCCTCTAGGTACCTTATACAGGCCACTGTGTGTTACCGGCCTTCATGAAAATGTCACTTGATACTCCTTGGAAGGTAGGTAAGGTAGGGCGTCTGAGAAACATCGATTTAATATATCACCTCATATCATCAACTGGGTAAGTGAAAAAAATTACCCAAGTAGTAAAACATCCTATCCTTTGTGCTTGTCCATATTTAGCACCCAAATTCAAAGTATGTGCAAAGCAATATCAAACCTCAAGGTCAAAGACATTTTTGAAAGACTTTTTAAAATTTTTAATAGTGAAACAGAAAAATTTTCTTCTGTGTAAGATACTTTAAAATTGTTAACTAACACTAGGTTTTCAGGGATGTCAAAATCAATACTTCTTCAATCATTAAATACCTAAGTCCCACCGGGCGTGTATGGTGGTTTATAGATGTAATTCCTGAATTTGGGGAGGCTGAATCAAGAGGATTTGCAAATTGGAGCCCAGTCTGCTCAACTTAGCAGCAGCTTATAAGATTCTGTCTCAAAAAGGGCTGGAGATAGAGGTCAGAGTGAAGTTCCACTCTTTTAAGAATAAAATATTCTCCATTTCTGGTTAGCTTTCTACATAATTTCCACTGTAAGACGTTTCACCAAAATGAACGCACATAGCTTGAAGAACCTGGCAAGCAGGCTGCTGATTCACAGGATGTCTCTCCCCTGATCACACCTCACTAAGGCAGAGTCACCAAGTTCCCCTTGCCAAGACTCGCTCTGTCCCATGGGTCTCAGCGCTGAAATGGCTAGAGGATGAGTCCAGAGCTTTGAATGGCCTAGAGTCAGACCAGCCAGGACAATTCTGAGTTTTAAACAGTTTTCCACAAGACACCTTTCAGATGAAAAGACAGAGTAAATTAATTTTACTTACCCAGGTATTTGTAGCTTAACAAAAGTTTGTTTTCCCTTGTCATGAACTGTTAGAGCACAACAGTTGTGCTTAACAATACACCTAATTCATGTTCTTAAGCCTATTTATATTTTTATTGTCAAAGCAGTAACAATAAAGAAGCTTTACCAAGAAAAATGATCTCTCATCTCAATACTCTAAAGTTATTGTTACCTTTCGTTTGCATAATTGCAATGATAGAAAATGTAATTTTATGATCTACTGTTTCACTTAATTCTCAATGACAAGTATTCTCTAAGTTGATACATATTTTTAGTGTGAATCATTTTTTGGTACAAAACTCTACAATTTTTCTGGCTGCACACTTCATTAAACACTCAAGTAATTACCCAGGACACTTGATCTGTTTTCAATTTTGTGCCATTTCAAAAAGGCTGCAGTAAATAACATCTACATATGATTTTTCTTTAAAATAAGTGCTCAGAACTGATAAGAGTGAGAACATTTTCTGGCTTTTGACCCAAACTCTTCATTAATTGCTCTGGCCAAGGTCTTAGAGACAGATTCACCAGTTCTCTTTCCAGGCTAGACCCTGACTTCCACAGAGCGCGAGGCATCTTGGCAACCATGGTCACTGTCCCTCCACTCCCAGGGCTAGGCCAAACAGATGAAGGATTTGGACAAATGTTGTAAGATTTGGCTCTGCTTATCCAAGTCAGCCTCATATTTCATTACTTTATCCCTGTCTTTTTTCTTTCTAAAGGAATGTCATTTCTTTTTATGAATGGGATGTATATGAACCTCTGTTGCTTGGGGCCCACTTTTAAAAATTCACAACTATGGTAAGCCAGGGAGCTATCAGAACTAGGGTTGCAAACAACATATGCACAGGCCAATGTGACTCCACAGCTGCCCAGAGGGTTTAGTGAGGAGCAAGAGGAGGAAGAGAGAGAAGAAAGTGCTCTACAAGCAACAAAAAAACGTTCCAAAAGTAGAAGTCATACGATGCATCCCTAAATGTGCCATTTTACTTATGGCATAAAGGGAAACATACATTTGGTTCTTATAGACATTCTTAGAAACCATGCTCTTAAAATACTAGGAATTTCATGAGTGATAAGAATAATAGAAGTGTCTTTTTGGCATGTCTTACAAGCAGTTGTACACCAGATCAGAGTTCATGTGAATGTGTTGAGCATGGTGGACACCTATGTAATGCTCACATGGGAACTGGTCATGACTGTGTTAGAATTTCAGCCCCAGTACTTGAGCTGCTGAAGGGGAAAGGAGCCAGAGACTGAGTGTGGACACCAATGATTAACCATTTAATAAAAAATGCCTACGTAATCTTGCCTCCCTATGTTAAAGAGATATTTCCATGCCCCGAAACGCCCATGTTGAGGGAGCTTCTGGTGCTGGGAGGATAGTATAGCTGAAAGCCCTGGCAACTTGAGCTATTTGGTTGTTACTCAGTTTTTTCTAATAGACAGTAAGTAAAGTAATTCCCAATTACTGAACCTGAGAAGCATCATTAAAATCCCAAACTTTTGTTGTCCAACTGACAGAAATGTGGATGCCCAGGGACTCATTTGTAACTGGTATCTGAAAATTTAAATATGTTTTTGTGGATAATGAAAGAATCTGCAATCTAACAATATCCTCCAAATGAGTTTCATGCACATTAAACTTTTTTCTTGTACTGATCAAACCTGTGGCCTTGTGCATGCTAAGCAGGTACTCTACAACTAAGCTATACCTCTAACCCAACAGTTTATCTATTTACCTTACCCAAGCTGTAATTGAAAATTACTTGCAATGAATACCTTGGCAGAAAAAATTTGTCTAAATTTTAAAGAATTTTGAAAATAGAACAATATGTCTAGAGAAACACCCCTACCCCATATTAAATATGCTGTCATTTTCAACCCTAGTTCTGCAGTTCTCTGGATAACAATTGAGTGCCCAACAATGTAATTCAATTAGTGTCTAGTTCATACATAGAACCCTTGATTCTGGGTATCTGAGATTAGTAGCAAATCCCACAAGTTTAGTTCAATGAGAAGAAATATTTGTATCAATAGTACTTAGAAAAGTTATCATGTCTACATCTTGTACTCTGAACAACTATTAGGAAGACAACAATATGCATTGTATTAATTACTATGACTGTCCTACTAACAGTGAGAAACTGTCTCATTGTTATTTCTTTCTTATTAAAATTAATAACAATTTTAAAAAAATAAAAGTAATAATATTCCCAGGTGTGAACTTGAGAATGCCATAGCAACTTGCATTGAAGGTAAACAAAAGGAAAAAATACTGAAAGTCACTGTTGTAGACAGCTCAGTCAGGGGATAAAGACACAACAACTGGACGTGTGGCTTGGCTTTGAGACAGAGAGGGGTCAGCAAGAATTCCAAGGAAGGAACCCATAAGTCCTACTCCCACTCCACACACTGAGAGTAAAAGGAGGAAATCTGAAAAGACTCCTCTGTGTCTCTGAGTACCTTTCTCTTCAAATGCAATTAATTTGATAATTAATTATAATCACTGGAATAAATAAATTATCAGATTAGGAACCAGACGACTCTTTATCTGGTTGTAGGATAAATTCTTATCATCTGAGATAGATATGTTATCATTTTCTCATCAAATCCCAGGCTTAAGTGTTGAAAGATTTTTTAACCCCTATATTAGTTATCTACAGCTGCATAATCAACTACCCCAAAATGTAAGGACTTAAAGCAGCACATGCTTATTAACTCAGTTTTTGTGGATCAAGTCTTCAAGGGGCGCTTAGTTGAGAGATTCCAGCCCATGGGGCTGCATCTGGATGTCATCAAGGCTGCAGTCACAGGAAGACTGAAAGAAGCTCGAGGGTTCCATGCCAAGATGTCTCACACATCTGCTGGCTGGAGGCCTCCGTTCCTCCCTATGAAACCTCAACGTCAGAGAGGCCCAGCTCCCCAATGGTCATGTCCTGAATATGGCATTGGTTTGCAGGAGTCAGCCTTACTGTGTGGAGACTAGTATGGTACAGGGCATGGGATGAGGATCTGGGGGTCATGGTAGTGGCTTGGGCCTACACTCTGATTCACTCACAGAACCTATGCTGCTAACAGAACAGTGGAGATTCAGGGTGCAGTCAGCCTGCTGTGACAGAAAGAACAGGTCCTGGTGTCAGATGGCCGAGCCTCAGTTCTGTCACTCCCAGTGTGACCTGGCAGAAGTTATCTCAGTTCTCGGGCCTCACACTCCTCAAGTCTAAGACCAGGTTAAGAAGCTGACTTCTCATGAGACAGTGGAGAGGAGCCCTGGTATCTGACACTGTGGGGCCCTGAAGTCTCCAGGAAAAGCTTAGGGATTTGTGCTGTGGGGAGTCAGGGGGTGTTCAAAACTTCTAAACCTAGAGCAATAGGGAAACGTATGCTATTTGGAATACTGTTCTGGAAACAAAGAATGAAGCAGAGGGCCAAGGACAAGAAGTAGATAGACTAACATCACACGACTTCTGGAAATGAGGCACTGGGCCTCCTGCTCAACTACATGGGACCAAGACAAAGGCAAAGGTCAGCCCTAGTAACAGCCAGGTTCACGGTGTCACTGCCTCATTTCCACTTGAGCAGTATTTCAAGGAAGGCTCCATGCAGTGTTGAAAAGAGAAGAAGAACGTGTCCTCCTTTTGCTTTTTTATGCAATCACAATTTGAATTCTGAAGAACTTTCAGATTTTACTAAGCCATGAATCTTTACGTTGTGACCCATCAACAGCTATAAAACCAACAGAAACACAGGCACTATGGAAAATAATATTACCATTGGATATTCTGCATTTTATTTCAAATTCTTTGTAATAGATAGGTCAAGTTTTTATTTCAGCCACTAAAACATTAAAAATATAATTGTGAGTATCAATCAACATAATTTTAAGTGGTGAAATAGCACTTATCAATCACTTTGTTAGAAAGAAAAATAAGTACTGATAATAAAAGTAATAAATAATAAAAAATAGTGTTTGTTGGAAATGTATGCAACTTCTTAGCTGGATGCACGCATAGTGGTGCATGCCTATAATTTCAGCACTCAGGAGGCTGAGGCAGGAGGAACAGTATGAGTTCAGCTGGGCTACGTTGTGAATTCAAAGCCACTCTGAACTGTATAGAGAGATCCTATCTCAAAAAACTGAAAAAAGAAAAGAAGAAAAAGAAAAAGAGAAAAAACATACCTATATATTCTTTTTTTCTGAATTCAGAAAGACTTGTACTATTTGTATTGTGCCAAAAATGAATTGACACAAAAACAGGGTACCTATTTTAAAGATATGAAAGAGATAGGTATGAATTCAGAGCTAAAGACTCCACTACAAGTGCAGCTAATATTACAAGGTTTTTCCTTCGTCATAGTGGACGTAGCAAGGGATCTAAGTTACTTGAATAGCCTTCCCTTGAATCACAGGAATGTCTTCTACTAAACCCAACTCTGCAAGAAAAAAGAATTTCAAGAGCCACATCCTCTGCCTCTCTACTTAAATAAACTATTCTATTAATTATTGTATTATACCATAAGCTCAGAGCTAAGCAATTTCCACTGTTTCCACAAACTCACTCATGCATAGCCCATTTGTGACTGATGCACCAGTGGTGCTGAAATGTGTAAATAGAGGGGATACATCCCAAGATCAAACATCTTCTGGATAAGAGATAAATATCATGAACTGGGTCATGCTGTACAGAGGGGAACTTCCAAGGAAAGCTGCTTGGTCTCAGCCAGGAACTGGGGTAACCCCTCCCCTCCCAAAGCCTTCATATTTGCCCCAACAAACTTCCTTTTTCTTACTCTGTGCTCAATTACTCAACAAATATTGAATGAGGATCTAAAAGACCCACCTGGAGTTTGGCCCTGAGGAAATACACTAAGAATATAAAGCTAGTTAAGAAAGGGCCCAAGATTAGAGAAATTTATAGTCTAGGCCATTTTTTTTTCAACTCATGTGCACAATAAATTACAATAGCATTTAAAAAGTACTACTGGTCTCTGTTGATCACTAATTAAATGATAACCTTGGCAGGAAGCCCTATACAGAGTGAAAGACAGGACTCACTAGGGAAGAGATAAACAAACAAATGATTGACATACACTGCTGATGAGGAACTATGAAGTATATTGGAACCCAGCAGACAGACCTCACACAGACCTGAGGGGGCCAGAGGTTGGCTGGAAAGAACCTGACATCATATTTCTTTGCTTGAGGAGGAAAAAATGCAATATGGGAAAGCAGAATAAGAAAGGAGAATTGAGAGAACTGCAAAAAGGAGAGATGGGATAAATTTACCCAGAGAGGCTGGCTATGTGGGCTATGTACGTTGGAACTAAGAGCTCTAGGGGGAAGAGATAAGTGCTCAAAGATGAGGCTAAGGAAACAGACACTGGTTTGGATGGACTGTGCCTGGCTTGTCAGCCTGTCCACAGGCTGGGGCTGCAGCTGCCATGACAGGACCTAGTGGCACCTCATGATGGTCCACATGGGAGACCAAACCCTGAACAAGGCTGACCTGAATACGAGATGTGATTCTGAGGATCCAGGAGCAGCAAGCGGAGCTCATTGCCATCAGCTTCATCTATGTGCCAAATTCCATCACCCTGCTTAGCCCCATGGTCAGCCTCATGTACTCTGCCTTCACCAAGGATGGCTCTGTCCCAGAAGACAAGAGAAGGGTATCCTCTCTATATTTTCTTTTTTCTTGTCATCAGTGTGTTAGTTTTCCTCAATAGTCTGTTTACTCAACCTCATCTAGTCACCTAGCAAATGATTTTGGACTCAAAATGATACCCCAAGCGGCTCTGATGGTTTGATAGATTCAATGCTTTTACATATGACAAACAAAGGATTGCAAATGTACATCTAGTGGTAAAAGCAAAACCAGCTATGCTTATTAAAGACAATGGGAAAATGTGCTCAGGACAAGTCCATTCCAATAGAAACAAAAAGGGCGACATGTTGGAGTGACAGGAAAATAAAAAGTACAGCACAAAGATAAACATGCTTTAGGATTTTAAAACACGTGCACCCAGCCCAGGTTGCTCTCACTGAGTCTCTGCATAAGAGTGACAGGGCACTAAGTACTTCGAGGGCTTCAGCACTCAGGCCTATCCCAGAGTTCTCTCTGATTAAATTGTGCATAATAGTGACAGTCCATATTTATGAACCATTCAACAGGGAAAAAATACCGAAGTTCAGGTTATGACTTCTAATATGCATGTACTCAGGCCTGGAGCTTTAGAGATTTCTTGGGTCTTTGCTATTTTTTTTTTTCTTCTTCTTCTTCAGAAACAATGGCTGGAGCATTGGCCCTGAGGTGTTGCCCAAATTCAAGGTCTCTCATTGTGCTCTCTGTGCTAAGTGTACCTTGCTCTGCTTCCTGTTCCTCAACTTCCTCATCCTCTTCAACTTTGAGCAACTTAAATTCCTAACATTATTGGCTCAATCTTCAGGACACCACAAGGGGAGCAGATGTCACAGAGTGTGCGGTGAACTGCCATGTAATCACCCAGGAGGATCATCAGCCATTCAGACCTGTTTGCATTTGGGCATTTCCTGGCTGCACCAAGGCCTTATTGATCCAGAGCTGTGGAGGCTGCTGGAAAATCAGCATCACTAGGGAGCCAACCAAGCTTCGCTTCCTCTGCATAATGGACACAGTCCTCATCTGCAACAGTAGCAGCACCTGTGTGGGCATCACCATCTGTTGAGTTTTGAAGGTGAGAACCGGTCACTGCACAAGCTTTAAGAGATTCAGACCACTACCAGGAAGATCTTCTGGGCCTTACTGCAGTTCACTTCTGGTCCTGGACCTATGTCACATGGTTTGACCCCAAATCTTTTCTGGCAGTGGCCAGGATGCACTTTCTCACGATCACCTGACCCCTGACTCAATTAAACACCTTCTTAAAGCATATATGTGTGTTCTGAGCCACTCACTCATTAAGTACGTATAGAATTCTCTCCATTGGATATACCATAGCTTCCATAGAGAGACAGTACAATGCTTACCTCGATGACACAAAGCACAAATGAATGGGAATATAGTAGTGTATATACGGGGGTCATTGGTTCCCATAAAATTTGAACAAGGTCTCTAAGACCCAAATACTTTATGCTATGCTTTGCCCTCTTTACAGAACTTTCACTGCACTCCTGTTCCTGTACAGCAAAGTTTGGTTTACAGAGCACTATTGTCAAGAAAGCCCTACTCAGCAGTGTGTGAGGAAGTTATCTCTCTTGGCCTCAGGGAAGGAAGGTACAAAAGGAAAATAAGACTTCCCACCAAGCACCTGACCACAACAAAAGCCATTCTTCCAGAAGAAGAAGCTGATTTCCCCCCCTCCAAAAAAGAAAGAAACTAACATTCCAAATCAACAGTTAACAGCAGAGCTGGAAGGTTAATAAGTAATGTTCCAGAAAGTGTCTTCAAGTGAGAGGGGAACAGAATTTTTGGACCTCCCTGTTAGGAGAAAAAGCATGTGTAGAACAAATGGGAAAAGGAGGGAGAATTTTGTGGGAGTCCTAATTAAGAGGGTAAGTCTTGTTTCCCATAGACATGGCCATAGGACTAATTAAAGGTTTTAGTGACTGTCTCGGTTACTTTTCACTCATTGCTGGGACAAAATACCTGACACCCAAATTTAAGGAAGAAAAGGTTTACTTAGCTTACAGTTAATGGAGGTTTCAGTCTATACTTGGCTGGTACGCAGACAGAGTGGCACATGGCAGAGAGCAGCAGTTCATGGCATCAGAAAACAGCAAAGAGAAAAGGGAGGGGCAGCAGCTGTGGCTCCTAGCTAGCCTCTCTCCCCTCATTATATTATATTATAAACAAGCTAGTCTGGGGCTGGGGGTTTAGAACTCACCCAATGTCCATGCCACCCTGTTGCACATGATGGGAATGTTTGCAAACCAAGAATCCTGACTCTCTGCTGAGTCAGTTAAACTTCTAAACTTCTCAAGTTGGCACAATGTATCAACCAGTATAGTGGGGAAATCACCTAATGTTTCAATTAGATTTCTATTTCCAATGACATCCCCTTGTCAGCAGATGACAAGAAATGCATAGAGGGGAGATGTGTGAGTATGGGAGGGAGAAGGAATAGGACAGGAAGGACATTAAGACATTGGAGATCTACAAAAGGAGAAAGGTGGCAGGAAGGCTGGAGAAAGAATAGATATGAAAGATAATAGCAGTAGAGTAGAAGTTAGTAACTGATTCGAGATGAAAGTAAAGAGAAGACAGACTATTGGCCTGGGTGGCCCCATCCCTGGAGGAGCAGCACAAGTAGGAAAGGAGCACTTTCATCTTCAGGACCCTGTCCTGGTATGGTTTCTGCAGCCTTTCACTTCACAGGTAGTCATGCCTTTCATAGTTATCAAAGGGAGAACATACAGGTTGCATTTCTGTAGACGATATAGCAGTTGGAATCTTAAGACTATATGTTTCTAAAAGAGTCTCATTCCCTTCAAAGATGACTTTAGATCCTATCCTTTCAGAGATTCATTCTCTTCAGCTTCTTCTTTCTATATCTTATTCTTGAATGCAGAGCAACGTGGGGTCCTACCTCTTCCCTAACCAAAGAGGTCAAGAGCTACTAGTTTCCTCTTATGTAGGATAGAGAACTGCAGGAGAACAAGTGAGCTGGCCCTCTTTCTCTTTGATCTAATAAAGAGCAGTATATTATGGGAGCTTAGACAACGCAGATAAAGCAAAGAGATGCATAAAATTATGTGTAACTATTCTAAATGTAAAAAAAATTATCTTGGGCTGGGGTGGTGGCTCAGTAGTCTAAGCACCTGCCTGGCAAGCACAAGGACCCAAGTTCATTCCCCAGAATTACATGCCAAGTATCACTATAAGTCTGAACTGTGCAGTGAGACCCTGTATCCAATAAACTCAATAAACAAAAAAAAAGAAGATTGCCTACTACTTTATTACGAGAAATATTACTTCAACATGTATCTCTGGCAGAAATAAATATATATGTTCACCAAAGGCATATACTGAGGTCTTTATACAAAAATTATTACTACCACAGTGAAGTCTCAGTTCAGAGTTCAAGGCCTCAGTCCTTCAAAAATTAGTGATGAATAATTATTTTCAAAAATCCTGAAATTTTGAGGAAACTGCCAATATCCTCTATAAGTGTTTTTGTGATGGGGGGCTGCCAGTAGCCAATCCAAGAGCATTATTCAGCCCTCCTTGCTGCTGATTGGCTGCCTCCCTGAAGCCCATCTGTGGCGGAGGCACCAGCATTCCTGCGTCTTTTCAGGCTGCTATACAGTGTGCAACTATGACCAGCATTCTCAATTCTGTTCTTCTTAAGACCCTAAGATCCCCAAAACACTGGTAAAAGCTATTGCAGCTTCTCAGCCTCCTGCAAAGAAATGTAAGTGCCAGAAGCTTAAAACACTCCAGGAGAAGACTGAACTACTGTACAGTGTTCTTATTAAATTAAATTATGACAATTCTATGTACAGTATTATGTTAAATTAAATTACATAACCATAGGAAATGTAGCATATTTAGCAGTTAAACTATGAACATAGGCATTTTTCTGATCATATCTGACATTCACAGGTTTTCTACAATTTATGGATGCTCAAGGAATGTAAAAACCTCTGCAAAATT
>PVKN010011420.1:0-21675 GCA_004027915.1 Capromys pilorides | reverse complement strand
TATCACATCTTTTTCAACCATTCTTCATATGACGTGCATTTTGGTTGTTTCCAAGATTTGGGTACTACAAATAGGGCTGCTATAAACATAGGTACACAGATATCACTATGGTATGATGTTTTCAGTTCTTCTGGAAACATTCTCAGTAGGGGGATAGCTGGATTGAATGGGATTTCCAGTTCTAATTTTTTAAGGCACCACCACACTGCTTTCCATAATGGTTGCACCAATCTGCATTCCCACCAGCAGTGGAAAAGGTTTCCTTTTTCCCCACAGCCTTTCCAACATTTGTTGTTGTTTGATTTCTTTACGGTAGCTATTCTTTCCGGGGTGAGATGGCATCTAAGTGTTGTTTTAATTTGCATTTCACAGATGGCTAGTGAAATGGGGCATTTCTTCATATATTTGTAGGCTTGTTGAGTTTCTTTCTCTGAGAATTTTGTGTTCATCTCAGATGTCCATTTCAGGACTGGGTCTTTGAATTTTCGGACCTTAATGGTTTTTAGTTCTTTATAAATTCTAGATAGAAGACATTTGTCTGAATACTTATTAGTTAAAATATTTTTGAAATTTGTGGGTTGTCTTTTCACTCTGTTAGTAATTTCTTTTGCCATGCAAAAAGCTTCTAAGCCAGAGGAGGTCCCATTTGTGGATTGTTTCACATGTTATACATGCATTTTAAATTTTGTCCATTAATTTTTTGCCTACCCTGATGTCTTCAACATTTTCTCCCACTTTCTTGTCCAGGAGATTTAATGTTTCTCTTTTAATATTTAGATCTTCAATCCATTTTGACTTTAGTTTACTGCATGTTGATAGACTTAGGTCAAGTTTTAGTTCTGAGCATGTAGAGAGCCAGTTTTACCAGCACCATTTGTTAAATAGGCTATCTTTCTTCCTGTAAGCGTGTTTGGCCCCTTTGTGGAAGAAAAAGTGACTGAGTATATTTGTATTTGCTTCTGCATCTTCTAATCTATTACACTGATCCTCAGGTTCCTTTTTGTGCTCATACCATGCTGATTTTATTACTTTACCTTTGTAGTATAACTTTAGGTCAGGAATTGTAATGCCTCCTACCTTACCTTTGTGCCCAGAATTTTCTTTGAAATTCTGGGTCTTTTTTGGTTCCAAATAAATTTTAGGAATGATTTCTCTAGGTCTGTGAGGTATGTTCATGGTATTTTCATAGGAACTGTGTTAAATCTGTAAAACAATTTAGAGAGTATGGCCTTCTTCATTATGTTGGTTCTTCCTATCCAGTAGCAGGGAATATCTTTCCATTTTCTGAAATCTTCGGGGATCTCTTTTTTCAGAGTACTGTAGTTTTCAATGAAAAGGTCTTTTACTTCCTTAGGTTAATTCCTAGGTATTTCATTTTCTTCGGTGTTATCATAAAAGATACTGTTCCTCTAATTTCTCTCTCAGTGTGTTTTTATCTGTGTAGAGGAATGCTATTGACTTTGTGTGTTGACTTTGTAACCTGCTATGCTACCAAATTTGTGTATTAATTCTAGTAGCTTCTTAACAGAGTTTTTTGGGCCTTCCAAGTACATTATCATGTCATCTGCAAATAGGGAGAGTTTTACTTCTTCTTTACCGATTTTTATTCATTTTTTCTTTCTTGTCTAATGGCTATAGCTAATGATTCCAGAACTATGTTGAATCAGAGAGGTGACAGAGTACATTCTTGTCTTGTACCAGATTTGAAAGCAAAAGACTTTTGCTTTTCCCCATTTAGAATTATGTTAGCTCTTGGATTGTCACAGATGGCTTTTATCAGGTTGAGGTAGAGGCCCTCTATTTCAATTTTCTGTAGGACTTTGAAAATGAACGAGTGTTGGACTTTGTGAAAGGCCTTTTCTGCATCAATTGAGACAATCATGTGATTTTTGTTTTTGGCTCCATTGATATAGTGTATTGCATTTATAGATTTGCATATATTGAACCATTCTTGCATCCCTGGGATGAATCCTACCTGGTCATGGTGTATAATCTTCTTGATGATTTGTTGTATTCTATTGGCAAGGGTTTTATTGAAGATCTTTGCATCTAGGTTCATGAGAGAAATTGGCCTGTAGTTCTCTTTTTTAGTTGCATCTCTCTCTGGTTTTGGTATCAGAGTAATACTTGCCTCTAGGAATGATTTTGGAAGGATTGCTTCCTTTTCGATTTAACTGAAGAGTTTGAGGAGTACTGGGGTCATGTGTTCCATAAATTTCTTATAGAATTCAGCGGTGAATCCATCGGGTCCCGGACTTTTCTTTGTAGCTTGGCTTTTTCTTACATTTCGCATTTCATTGGCTGTTATTGATTTATTGAGAGTACTTATATCTTCTTGATTCAGTTTTCGTAGTTTGTACTTTTGTAGGATTCTTTCCAATTCTTCTGTGTCTTCAATTCTGCGAGAGTAAAGATTCTCAAAGTAGCTATAAATGATCCTCTGAATCTCTGCTGCATCTGTAGTAATTTCAGCCTTTTCATTCCTTATTGCTTGAATTTGAGTCCTTTCGTTCCTCTTTTTGATGAAGTTAGCTAGGGGCTTATTAATTTTGTTTAATCTTTCAAAGAACCAGCTTTTTGATTCATTAAATCTTTGTATTGTTTTCTTTGTCTCCATTGAGTTAATCTCGGCTCTCATCTTTATGGTTTGCTCCTATTTTTGGGCTTTGGATTTCGTTTGCTCTTCAGTTTCTAGTTGGTTTAGGCATTGCATGAGAGTATTTATTTGTTCCCGTTCTGTTTTCTTAAAGTGTGAGTTTAAAGCTATAAATTTCCCTCTAAGAACTGCTTTCATTGCATTCCATAAATTCCTGTAGGTTGTGCTTGAATTTTCATTAAATTCTAGATATTTTTTAATTTCTTGTTTAATTTCATCTGTAACCCACTGGTTGCTGAGAAGGGTGTTGTTTAATTTCCATGTATTTCTGGATTTTTTATGGTTTCTTTGGCCATTTATTTGCAATTTGATTGCACTGTGTTCAGATAATATACATGGGATACTTTCTGTTTTCTTGCATATACTGAAGCATGACCTGTGGACTAATATGTGGTCTGTTTTAGAAAATATCCCATATGCAGCTGAAAAGAATGTTTATTCTGAGAAGATTGGGTGGAACACTCTGTGTTTGTCTACTAAGTCCAGTTGTTCCAAGTTCTGTTTCAGTTCTGCTATTTCTTTGCTAATTTTTTGCCTGCTTGGCCTATCCTTTTCAGATAGGGAGGTGTTAAGGTCTCCTGTTAAGATTGTAGTATTGGATATTAGATTTTTCATGTCCATTAAGGTTTGTTTTATATAACTTGCTGCTCCCATGTTGGGTGCATACATATTTATGAGTGTTACCTCTTCATCCTGAGTTTTCCCCTTGACCAGTATGTAGTGGCCTTCTTTGTTATGTTTGATCAATCTTTGTTTGAAATTTAGACACTCTGCAAACAGGATTGCTACCCTGCTTTTTTTAGGTGCTGTAGCATGTAGTATTGTTTTCCATCTTTTCATTTTTAACCTATGAGTTTCTTTATGAGTTAAGCATGTTTCTTTTATACAGCATATTTTTGGGTTTTGTTTCCTTATCCATTCTGCCAGTCTACTTCTTCTAATTGGAGAATTGAATCCATTGACACTGATAGTTGTAATTGAAATGTATTGTCTTATTGTTGACATTACTTTTATTTACTACTGTTTACCACTTTTCTCCTATGTTTAATTGGTTGTCCTGTTTGGTGGGATCTTTCTGTTCGCATTTGTTGAGTTCAGGTCTTTTTGGTCCTTCTGTAAAATATTTATTAGTTTACTGTGCGGTGTTGGCTTTGATGCCATGAAATTTTTTAGTTGTTCCTTGTCGTGGAAGTATTTCACTTCTCCCTCCTACTTGAGAGTTTTTCTGGGTATAGCACTCTGGACTAAAGTTTGTTTTCATGGAGTACTTGAAGCACTCTGCTCCATGCAGATTTCATGGTTTTTTATTTCATGGTTTGTGAGGGTATATCTGCCATTATTCTGATGGGTTTTCCTTTAAATGTGATCTGTTTCTTTTCTCTAGCAGCTTTTAGTATGTTATTCTGCTGGATTTCTGGGATCTTGATTATTATATGTCTTGATGTGTTTTTGGATAGGTTGACGTAATTTGGCATTCTGTATGCTTCAGTTACCTGAATATCTGATTGCTTTCTCATATTTGGGAAGTTTTCTGCTATTACTTCTGCCAATATTCATTTTATATCATTTGTATTGACTCCTTCTTTCTCATTGATTTCTATTAATCTAACATTGTTCATTCTTGCATCATCTTACAGGGGTTGAATTATTTTTTCCTGCATCCTGGTTGTTTTTAAGAAATCCTTTCTTGCCTTTTCACTAGCTGCGATTGTGTCTTCAAGATCTGAGATTCTATCTTGACTTTCTTTCATACAGTTTTCCCAGCTTGTGATTGAGATTTTATTTCCTTATATATCTTTGTGAAACTGTTTCATGTGATCTGTTTCTTCCCTATATAGCTCCGTCCGTTAATCCATCATTTTTCTGTTCTCCTCTCATCTTTTTTTTAATCAGTCTTCTCTAATATTACTTAAGTCTTGCATTATAGTTATACTTTCTCTCTCTGGTTCAGAGATTATATCTGCTCTGTTCTCCTCTTTAACTTTCTGCCTTTGTTCCCCTACTTTAGATGCTGTTAATTTAGACGTGTTTTTTTTTTTACTTCAGGGCTTATTTTTGTTCTGATTTCCTCTATACATTTCTGCAGTTGTTTTTCCACTTCAAATTCTATTAATTGATGAATTTCTTTTTTATTTCAGATGTTATCTCTGATCTGAGTTGCTCTATATGTTTCTGTAGTTGTCGTTCTACCTCAAATTCAGAGATTTTGGCTGCATGATTCCCATTTTCTTCTTTGGTATCATCTCCTGTATTTGATTGGGGTGGACTTGGGCACTGTGATCGCATCTTATTCCTTATCATTATCATTTTGTATGGCAGTGATCTCTGTACTTTGGTGAAGTTATGCTGCTAGCACCTATGGGAGTTTGTTCTGGATCCGCCAAGCTTGTTCCCCTCGAGTGGTGCCTGGCTACTAGTTGCACCTCAGGCCGCTGGCTGCTGTGAGGCCCTGTGGGTCTGGACTGTGGGTGGAGTTGGAGCTCTGGAGTTGAGTCAGAGGATGGACGCTGGCTGAGTGTTTTTACCAGGCTGGCGCAGGGAGGCCAGACGGGTTGGTCGATGGGTTCAGGACTGGAGCCCAGGCCGGAAGAACCGAGAGAAGGAGGCAGGCTGGTGCTCCCTACCCAGCAGGTGCGCGGGTCAGACTAGACAGTGAATGGGTTCAGGACTGGCAGGCACACAGGCCAGACTGGATGTTGGATGAGTTCAGGACAGGAGTTCAGGCGTGAAGAGCAGGGTGATGAAGGCAGGTTCAGGTGATCCTTACCTGGCAGGAGTGTGGCTCAGACCGGACAGTGGATGGGCCATTTAATCAGTTTTGGTTTAAAATTTAGACTGTCTGCCAACAGGATTGGTACTCTTGCTTTTTTGTTATGCTGAGGCATGCAGAATTGTTTTCCATCCTTTCACTTTTAGCCTATGAGTTTATTTATGAGTTAGGTGTATTTCTTTTATACAGCATATTGTTGGATTTTGTTTCCTTATCCACTCTGCCAGCCTATTTCTTTTAGTTGGAAAATTGAATCCATTTACATTGATAGTTATAATTGAAATGTATTGACTTATGATCGACATGTCTTTTACTTGCTACTGTTTACCACTTTTTCTCTTGTGTTTAATTGGTTGCACTATTTGATGGGATCCTTCCGTTCTCATTTGTTAAGTTCAGATCGTTTTGGTTCCTGTCTGAAATATATTTTACTAGTCCGTGCAGTTTTGGCTTTGACGTCATGAAATTCTTTAGTTGTTCCTTTTCGTGGAAGTATTTCACTTCTCCCTCATACTTTTAAGAGAATTTTGCTGAGTGTAGCAGTCTGGGCTGGAATTTGTTTTCCTGAAGGCCTTGAAGCACTCTGCTCCATGCTCTTCTTGACTTCATGGTTTGTGAGGAGATATCTGCCGTTATTCTGATATGTTTTTCTTTAAATGTGATCTGTTTCTTGTCTCTGGCATGTTTTAGTATATTATTCTTCTGCTGAATTTCTGGGATCTTGACTATTATATTTCGGTATGTTTTTAGTCGCGTTGATGTTATTTGAAGTTCTGTATGCTTCAATTACCTGAATATGCAATCTTTTTCTCATATTTGGGAAGTTTTCTGATATTACTTCTGCCCATATTCTTTTTATATCATTTTTATTGACTCCGTCTCTCTCCTTACTTCCTGTTAATCTCACGTTGTTCATTTTTCCATCATCTTCCAAATGTTGAATTATTTTTTCCTGCATCCTAGTTGTTTTTAAGAGATCCTTTCATACCATTTTACTGCTACTGTGTCTTTAAGATCTAAAAGTCTATCCTCACTTTCATTCATATGGCTTTGTCAGCTTGTGATTGAGATTTTATTTTCTTGTATATCTCTTTGAAACTGTTCCATGTGATCTATTTCTTTCCTATGTTGCTCAATCAGGGAGTTCATCATTTTTCAATTCTCTAATTTTTTATCAATGTCTTCTTTAGTAGCATTTAAGTCTTTCATTATAGTTTCCCTTTCTCTGTCTAGTTCAGAAATTATTTCTGCTGTTTTCCTCTTTACCTTTCTGCAGTTGTTCCCCTACTTTAGTTGCTGTTATTTTAAAGTTGTTTTTTTTTTTTTTTTTTTTTTTTTTTTTTTTTTTTACTTCAGAGGTTATTTCTGGTCTGGTTTCCTCTATGCATTTCTGCAGTTCTTTTTCCAGTTCAGATTCTATTACTTCACGTATTTCTGTTTCTACTTCTGATGTTGTCTTTCCTCTGAGTTCCTCTATATGTTTCTCCGCTTGTCTGTCTACCTCAGATACTACCATTTCAGAGATTTTGGCTATCTGATTCCTGTTTTCTAGAATGGTATTGTTTCCTGTATTTGTTTTGAGTGGACTCAAGACCTCAAATTGCATCTTGCTCCTTCTTTTTACAATTTTGTATGAACTCTACAGTTTGGTGAAGTTATGCTTTTAGCGCCTATCAAAATTTGAGTCTGGATCCACCAGTCTTGTTCCCTTCCAGATGTGTCTGGCCAGGTCTGGCTGCTGTGCTCAGCTTCTTCCTGCTGCAACTGGGCACAGGCCGGAATGGTGAGCATGAGCTGGCAAGGTCGGGGTTCTGTTGGCTTGCCAGTCTGAGGCACAAGCCAGAGGAGGGATCCTGCCTGGGCACTGGTCCTGGTCCGTCAGTTTGGGTGGGTGGGGGCCAGGTTCATGTGGCTGGTGACATGAATAGTTTCTACCTTGGCACAGGACCAGTGGGTCAGCATGGGCAGGTGGGGGCCGGGTTCTGGTGGCTGGCATTTGGGGGTGCATGCCAGTGGTGAAGTCCTGCGGATAGGCCAGGGTAGGTCAGCATTGGTGGGAGGGGGCCTCTTCCGTGGCTGGCCACACGGAAGCACATGCCAACTGACAGTTCCTGCGTGGACACAGGCCCAGATCAGTCAGTGTGGGCGAACAGGGTCTGGGTTCCAGAGGCTGGTGTAGCCCTGGGTTGGTCAGCATTTGTGGGTATGCATTGGGTTCTGGTGACTGGCGCACGGGAGTGCACACTGGCCAATGCAGAGAGGTTCCTGGCTTAGGTGAGTGTCAGGGTTAGAGAGCGGGGATCAACAGACTTGATTTTAGTTGTGATGTTGACTGGAGCAAAGATAACAACCATGCAGCAATTTAGAACACCAGTCTCCACTCGGCGCACAGGGACAGTGCTAATACCACCAATTTTGTAGACCTCCTGGAGGGTCACCCGCAAAGGATTGTCAGTTGGGTGAGTGGGTGAAAGCATATAATCCAGAGGTTCAAGCAGTGTGGTTCTGCTGGCATTGCCATCTTTACAGGTGGTCTTCCATCCTTTGAACCAAGGCATGTTAGCACTTGGCTCTAGCACGTTGTCACCGTGCCAACCAGAAATTAGCACAAAAGTTACAGTGTCAGGGTTGTAGTCAATTTTCTTAATGTAGGTGCTGACTTCCTTAACAATTTCCTCGTATCTCTTCTTTCTGTAGGGTGGCTCCATGGAATCCTTTTGTTAACACCAATGATTAGTTCTTTCACATTCATTCTTGGAGATACCAGCTTCAAATTCACCACCAACAGCAGCAATAATCAGGACAGCACAGTCAGCCGGAGTTGTGCCTGTAGTCATGTTTCTGATGAAGTCTTTGTGTCTAGGGGCATCAATGGTGGTCACATAATACTTGCTGGTCTCAAATTTCCACAAGGAGATGTCAATGATGATACCACACTCACACTCAGCTTTTAGCTTGTCCAAGACCCAGGCATAGTTGAAGGAACCCTTCCCCATCTCAACATTCTCAAATTTTTCAATGGTTCTTTTGTCGATGCCACCACATTTGTAGATCAGATGGCTGATATTGGTGGACTTGCTGGAGTCCACATGTCCGACAATGATGATATTAATGTGAGTCTTTTCATTTTCCATGTTGGCTTTTATTTAGTGGTGGTTTTAACTACACCTGTGCTCTCACGGCAAAAGTGTTATGAAAAAAGTATACTCATTAGTAAAGAATTATTCTCCCACTTTCCTTTAGTTATTTGAACACATTGAAAGTAACCAATTTAACACTTTTTTTCTAATAAAAATGGCACTTGAACTTTTTCAGGAATAGTTTCTATTGACTGCTTTTTATATGCATCTGCTATAATTTCCTATTTCTTCATGTGCATTATAACATTTTGTTGAAAATTGAACTTTTAAAATAGTATAATGTGAAGAGCCAGCCAAATAGCTCAATGGGTTAAAGCACTTGCAAGCAGGTGCAGGGAAAGGCGGTTTGATCCCCAGGCCTGCCATGCTGGACCCACCCCTGGGGCACGCTGAGACAGCAATTGAGACTGGGCATGGTGATGTGTGCCTGTAATCCCTGCTCTTGGAAGGCTATAAACAGGTGGATCACTACAAGTCTGATCTAGGAGTGAGACCCTGAACACCTTGTATACCCTTCCCTAAAAGATACAAAAAAATATAATGTGGTAAGTCTAGAATTGAGACCCACCCCAAGACTTTATTTGACCTTTATTGTTATTTCTGCTGTTTATCTATTTAGTGACTTGCCTGGACCAGCTCTGCAAAGTTCACATTAATTGTCATGTGTAGTAACTTGAATATCTGTTCTCAATTATTTAGTGTTCAACTAATGATCAGAAAGATATGCCTTTAAGGGGCTGGGGAGATAGCTCAGGAGAATAAGCGCTTGCCTGGTAAGCACAAAGGTCTGAGTTCATTCCCCAGTTCTGCCAAAAAAAAAAAAAAGACATGTCTTTAAAAGACTTAAACCAAAACACAGTTGATAGTATAAAGAACACTATACTATAGATAAAATATTGTTTTTAAGAAAATTTGCTAAATTATCTATACACAAAATTAATATAAAAAAATCAGAGATGTACTCAAATAACAGTAAATTTAGCAATGATCACTTTATTACTTGTCATGAAAATCTCCCATAGCTGTACATGCTCTCTAGTCAAGTTTAAAGTTCTCATGTTGGCAATCAAGATTCTTGGTAAACTTCTGCTGAATAACTATGCACCCCCCAGGACATTTTACACAGGTTACTTGTCTTGGTATTGTTTCTTGGCAGCAATTCCCATGTCCTTGTAGCAATTCCAGTGCCTGTGTTGTTTTACACTTGTAGGATACATTAAGGTCCTCTTCCTTGGGCCAAACGAAATGTTCCCTGTTCTCTAGGATCCAGATAATGGACCACCTTTATGGAGTCTTCCCACTTTAGTTTTTGTGGAGTTTTTTCTTCAAACATTTCTCAAAGTCTTTCCACAGATTTTGGTGCTTTGTTGTTGGCTTTCCTGTCTGTCCTGTCTCTTAGCTCTGCATAGAGCTTTGCCTTTTGTCTCCTAAGTAGGATATATATATATATATATATATATATATATATATATATATATATATGGAGTAAGAAGTGAAGCAGGTTGGAACTGAACTTAAATACATCTTGCCCTGTGAAATTTGCTAATCTGAATCACAATGGTTAAATTTACAGGTCATAATTGCTGTTTGTGGAACTTTCCATTTCAAGAAAATACATGAAACATTTATTGTGTGCCTCTTCTTTGCTGGTGCTCAAATGTTGTACATCTGAGGAACTTGCAGTACACTAGAAAGATCAATGTAGGTTATAAACCATTCTCTAACAGTAACTTCACTGTGTGCACAAGAAACTATGTAGCTTTCTCATTCATTTATTCCACAAGCTTTACTCAAACGTCTATGTCCCAGACAGTGTGTTTAGCCTTGGAAATACAGAACTGAATAATATCAGTCAGGTTATGCCTTATAAAACCATTTATGCACATGATTTTTTAAATGATATTTGTGATAAGTGCTGTTGTAAAAATAGGTACAATATGCCATGGGAAGGAAAAGAGGATGGCAAGGGCAAATTATCCTTAAAGGCTTGCTAGGTGACAAACTCTGTATTGATACTTTCAGTGTGGATGGGAGGTGGAATACAGAGGTGAGGCTTTGAGGAGAGTGGACATTTTAACAAGATAAAATGGCTACTGAATCAGAGAATGAGGAAAGAGAGAAAGTATGACAGTTCAGAATATGCTAATGGGTGCAGTATGTGTCTTGTATGTGTATATTTGGGAAGGGTAAGAGACTGAAAGGAAAGCTATGAGAGTTAGGAGAGGAAAGATGCTATGCTCTGGAGTTTTGGAAAGAGATAAAATTTAAGAATGTTAAGCATGTATAGGGAGAAAAGAAATTATATAGGAGTAAATAAAGGAGCCACCCACTTCAGGGTGAGCATAGTAAGAAATAATATAATATATGCTTTAAAATAACTAACAACAAAATTCACATGTCTCACCATAAGATGAGAAGCATCTGAGCTCATACATATGTTAATTAGCTTGACTCAATTATAGCACTTGGTATATATACAATAAAGCATTACATTACATCCTATAAGTTTATTCAATTGTGACTTGCCTATTGAAATAAATGTTAATAATGATTTTCAAAAGGTAAATTTAAGGTGTTCATTCTCTTTGAGAATTTTAAATGTGAGGAGATTCCCCTTACCCGTTATGATATGTTGCCCAGGCTGGTCTCTAGCTCCTGAGCTCAAGTAACCCTCACTTCAACCTTCTGAGTAGCTGGGACTTTAGGCACATACCACTGTGGCACACTGAGACCACCTTATTTTAAAATTATAATTATTAGAATATATTAAATGTGCAAGTTAATGGGTTTTGTTGTGAATATATATATATATATATATATATATATATATATATATATATATATATATTTCCTATTTTGTTGGTACCTTCTTTCCCTATGAACATCTCTGATCTTTCCACCCCTCCCCTGGTAATCATCCCTTTCATGAATAGTCGGCCTTTGACATTGATGTCAAGGAGATTCCCTCTTACAGGTGATTATGTACTATTTGCATGTAGCGGGGCTTTGTAGGCTCTGAAGTATTGTAATTGTATTGTCCTTGTTATTGCTTTATTTGAAGACACTTGGTCCCTATCCCTAAATAGAATAATCTCTTGATTGGATCATATATTATATCTTAACACAGAGTTCAAGAATTCATTCTTTTTAAAAAATACCTTCTCTTTCTTGACCATCCTCCCTTGAAAATGCAGATATCTCTGTGACAGTGAGCACATTGTCTCATGATTCTAGTGTGCTAAACCTTTGTTCTACCTTTGCTTGCAGCATGTAGAGGAGAATATTATGTGTAGGGGGTAGTCATAGAAAACAGATAGTACAGAGCTGTTCCTGCTACAGAAATAGCAAAGAACAGGTAGAAGCTGAAATACACATAACAAAGTTCACATCACCTCTAATTTTTGAGCACTCATTATGTGGTAGGAACTGTGCTCAGCATTATGTCTTTTTCTTTTAAAAATCAGAAATAATTAGGTCTGGGATTTCCAAGGACTATTCTTCCAAATTGTTAGTCTTCCTTTACTTTATATTTTGAAGAAAAAATTCAATCTCATCCTTTCTCCATTCTAATCAGTACTCTTTATTTCATACACAAACAATGGCTTGATAGGATAATGTCCTAAAACTCAGCACCTTTGCCAGTTTGCTGAACAGGATAGATCTCCAGTAATATTTGCATTTCTTCCAACTAAGCATAATTGCATTTGCATTAACAGAAGGTTTTGGAGAGAAATTTTAGAGTTTTATCACATGATGTGTTGGTATATAGTACATGGGTAACCAAATCAACTAGGTTTATCAACAGCAACAAAAAAAAAAAATCCCTAATGAAGCTGTAGGTGACATTTATTTCTTTTTGATCTAACCCTTCTTGTAGAAAATTTTGTTCAAGCTAGAAACTTCCCTCTAAGATGTCAGGTTTTCTGCTTCTAATAGCTACAACCTCTTGACTTTTTCCTCATTAATTCCATTGGTGGCTTGCTTTTTGGTATGCTTGTGGTAGAGATTGTTTGCATAATCAGTTGTAGAACCAATAAAAGCTGTCAGATATTTTTTTTCTAGTTAGGAAGGCATTAGTCTTGTGTATGTACTTATAAATGAAAAGAAAAATGTTTTCCTTGAAATCATTAGTGGTAGGGTATAGGTTAGAACCTTCTACCAATAAGACTTTCTTCTGTACCATGCTTATTAAAATGACTGACCTGCTCCATTTATTTATTTGTTTATTTGTATTTTAGGGAAAGGTCTACAGGGTGTTCAGGGTCTCACTACTAGATTGGACTCAGAGTGCTCTGCCTTTTTACCGCCTCCCTGGAGCTGGGATTACAGGCACTACCACGTCCAATCTCAATTGCCATCTCAGCACACTCTGGGGTGGGGCCAGTAAGTCAGGCCCAGGGATTAAACCCCAGGCACTGCATCTGCTTAAGCAGTCACTTTAATTCATTGAGCTATTTGGCCTTCCCTTGACCTGCTCTATTTAAACCTAAAGTACTTTAAATAAAATAATATGAGGGAATTATGAACTCAATCACAAAAACTCATGGACCTCTTTCCCTTTTCCACAAGCCTTCCCTAAATGCAGTTTATTCACCCCCCCCCGCCATGGATTTGTTTTCCCTCATTTTGACCAGTATTTTCTGCTTTGGAGGATAGCGGGTTTGTCTTAAAGCATCAGAATAATTTATTACTACTACTGTCAGACCAGTGCAAGGGATGAATTTATTTAGCGGCATCTGAAAATAGAATCGCCTCATCATTGACACCTGTTGCTGATGCTAAATGATGAATAATAAGCACCTGGAACACAGTTTTTACATCTGTTCATTTTTCATTGCTTCGTATTCCAGTGCTTTAGGCACATAGAACACATTTGCATTGTGTTCTACTCTTGATTGCGAGCCAGAGCACAGATGTCATTGGCTATTTGTTGAACATACATACAACATGGAGAACTGTACAAAGCATAGCAAGGGCTTGTAGGAAGAACTCACATGTATATATCTAGGCCAAAAAAACTAGTATTTGAGTGTTGGCTCTATCAAATTTCTAACTTCAGGATGTTTGGTACTTTTCCTGATACTCACTGTCCTTTACTCTGTAAAAGGAAGTGGCAATAACAGTCCTGTGTGTTTTCAAGTATTGATCTTGCGTTCCAGTGTGTAAACTATAGTGTTCAGATCCATGCCAAATGATTGTATTTATATTCCATGTTCAAACTTCTCTGCATGTTTTATGCAAAGCACTCTGACCATAAGTAGAGTAGACATTGTTTTACTGATTCACAAAGTACTTCTACCACTGGACTCTACGACATTTCTTTTTCTTGAAGGTAAAATCTCTTGTTGTGCAACTGGAAACTTTGCATCCAATGGTGGTAATATTTAGAGTGGAAAGTGTATGCATAAACTTTGGAATTGGAACCAGACTAGTACTAGCTTTGTGATCAAGGCAAAGTCACAGAATCTTTGTAAGCCTCAGTGTCTTCAACTTCAAAATGCAGGCATACAGTAGGATCTACCTTGATAGGGTTGTGAGGAGGCTTGAATGAGATCAAATATACAAGGTACTTGTTATGGTTTGTGTATAGGTATCATGATAGTTCATTGTGAATGTGGGTGCTGCACCTCCCCTGAGGCAAGTGATTTCCATTTCAACATGAGGAAGGAAGAGAAGTTAGCTGCTTGAGCTGCTGCTACTCCTCCCTGTACTCTTGTTCTTTGCCACCCTGAAAGGTTGTTTTTTGCCAAGTGCCACTCTGCCTTGGAGCCAGCTGAGTATGGACTGAAATTTCCAGTAAGTGTGAGCTAAATAAACCTTCTCTTCCTTCATTTTGAGTGTCTGATATTTGTTCCAGCAATGAGAGAAGAGTAACTAAGACAGTGCTATATGCAGAAGAGTGTAGCTTGTTCACTACATAGTGGTTCCTTTGATGAGAAGTGGTGTGTGTTTCCTCAGCACTCTCCCACTTCTCATTTCCAGTCTTTTTTCTTGAAGCTTTCATGAGCTTCCAAGAATGGAGCTACTAAGTATTTCTCTCCACAGTTATGGAGAGATAATTTGTTAAATGATTCAATAAATGAAATGTATTACAGTTAAACCTCAGCTATCTCATCAGTAAAATGTGACTAATTTGTAGTTATGAAAACACATATCCAAAGGAGAGAAATGATTTGTTTGTGGTGAGCTAAGTAATAAATAGTACACCTGGAATTAAATGCCAAAACTGGACTTATATCAGCCTCATATAGCTAGCCAGATAGAATCTCATGAAATTTCCTCTGTGAGCAGAAGCTGGACGGAGGGTCACATGAGAGAGAGAGACCCGGCAGTCACTCCAGTCTGTAGCTTTCAGGCCTGTCCTCTACTAAGAATGCTTCCTGAAAATGGTAGATTCATCTCAGTGGCCCCTTCCTTTAGATCTATTGTGCTGCAATTCCTCGAGGCTGCAGAACTTTTGACAGAGGAAAAATAATCTTTTTCTTTCAGCAGGAAGTATTAAGTAATGCAAATATGTGTGCTTTAGAAAGCTGCTAAGAATATGCAGGAAGAGAACGGGCAAATTATATTCCTCTTTAACTTTCTCTCAAACTTACCACACTCTGAGTGCCTGGGTATAGTCCAGAAAGTCACAGAAAGGCATGTGTCTGGAGTACTATTATTGGCTGCATTTATTCCCCCCAAAAGACTGATGGTCTCTAACTTTCTTGATTCTTTATTCTGTCTGTCTAAAGTTTAGAATCATTCTATAATTTGATTCCCATTCTCTCTTTACTATTTTTTTAAAATCCAAAATGCTCACTCACCTGGCTCAATTGGGGGTGCCTTCCTTAATGAGCTCATTTCTTGACCACACCTATTTGGATATAAGGCCCCTCATATTTTATACATTCTGCAAAGAGTAGGGTTCACTTGCCTCTCCTGCCTGATATCCTACTTATGTTATAAACAAGCTACGCTCCAGCCACCTCTCCTGCCCATGTTCTAGCTATGGTCCTTCCTGTTCATTCCGTTTCTCTGCCACTTCCCATTGTGCACAACAGAAATGCCACTTCTTTTCTCTTTATCCCATCCAATTGTATACATTTTTTCCCAGTTCTGTGACCAGACACTGCTTCATATACATGGCTATGTATTTGGATCACAGAGATAATTTTCGTTTGAGAGAGTCATAGCCCATATAAGGATGCACTTGTTATTCTAAGATACATCATTAAAATTAAATGTAAAACAACTTTACAAAAACATAATTAACACTAACACTGTATATGAAATATACACAGCAAATGTAAGGCAGTTTTTATTTGCAGAACTATGACAATGCTAAAAGAAATAACTGTGTGTAAGGTACATGCTTGTAACCCTGGAATTCTTGGAGGATGAGGCAAGATCACAACTTTGAGTTTATCTTAGAAAACTTAGTGGTAGAATAAGACTCTGCCTCAAGGGCTGGGCAGATAGATCAGCGGGAAAAGCACCTGCCTGGTAAACACAATGTCTCCAGTCCACTCTACACAAAAAAGATACTGCCTCAAGCAAGAAGAAAGAAGGAAAGAAAGAAAATAAAAACAAAGACCTTAGTTTAGACCAGACAGTACTTCACAATGTCCTATTTAACACTCATGGATTTGCTTGAAGTGTTCTCTGTCTCCTGTCAGTGTGTATTGCCTCCACAACCAAGCAGAACATTCACACTAGAAAAGATCTTTTATTGTTATTTCTTCTTAATTTTTAATCTTTCCTCCAAATTCTATCTATTCTTCTTGTCCTAATAACATAATAAATCTTCAGACATTCTTGGGAATATTGAATTATCTGAATCATCTGCCTTTTGGTAGGTCAAGACAACTACAAAAGCATATTCCTTATAAACTGAGCTCATTAGCTTAAATACCTGTCTATGTCTCTGTCTTTTTCTCTCTCTCATATGTAATATCATTGATCATAGCTTATTTGCTGTCTTTTCTTTACATTGGCTTCATATTACACATCCTGTACAGAAACTTAACAACCAAGAAATCCCTTACAGAAAATAATGTGAATGAGTTTCCACTGCAACTGTTTTCTTTCTCTGCCTTCAGATGCTTTTCCACCCCAGGATAATTGTGTCTTTCAGGTGTATTGTCAGGGGCCTCCTAAGATGTCTTTCTAGTTATGAAATACGTGTACTGTAGCATTTTGCTTTTCATTTAAATTCCACTGATGCAGGATATATTAATTAGAAATGAAGCATGTGTTCATAAAAATATATTCACATGAAAAAATATAGTAATGTTACAGAAGAAGGAGATTTTCAACTTGAGAAATAACTGACTTATTGAAACTTCCCCATTTCAAAGGGTCAGGCTTTTTTTAAAAGTCCTAATTAGTAATGTATAACATATTCCTACAAGGATACCGATTAGTAACCACTAAAGGATACATATTGTTTGATAAGTTTGAATCTGCCCTTTGAGTCCACAATAGGGAATGTAGAGATGGAATGCATTTGTTCTTCAGGAATATTTAGTTCTTCCTACTCTTTTTCCCTTTTCCAATAAAGGCCATGCTTATGAATGTATTGAATGTACAGGGAAAAAACAATTGGAAGTATGTAAGAGACAACATTATTGTATGCTGACATCTGGCAAAGGGACAAGAATATGCAAACTAAAACGAGCAAATAGCAAGGAAAAGGTCCAGGTAATGTTTAAGACCTGCTGGAGACAATAACCTACTGAAGGACCTTTTTGAAGTTCTAAGTATCAGCAAATGTGGGTGGAGATACCTGTACCTAAATATGGTTTTAACCATTAATATAGCTATTTGGAAAGAAAAACTCCCTGGAAGATCTATTTGAAATTTATTTATTCTTTTGTTTTGTTTTTCATGTATTTGGTGCAGGGTCTCACTACTCAGTTTGGACTCATAGTGATCCTTCTGCTTCAGACTCCCCGGTGCTAGGATTACAGGAGTGTACCACCATGCCTGGTCTCAGTCTGTGGTTCAGTGTGCCCCAGGGGCAGGGCAGGCACAGCATGTTGTTCTTGGGATTGAAATCTGGTCCTGCACTTGTCAAAGCGGGGCCTTAGTCCACTGAGCTATCTCACTGGCCCTGAAAAGAACTATTTAGAGTGTTTCTTTTTATTCAGATTTACTGTAGTTTGTACTGATTTCTTGGTAGGTGTTATAGGTGATATTTAAGAACAAAGATTCTGAAATCATTGTCTGGTTCTATCATGTTCTGGCTAGATTATGCAAGTGATTCTTTGCTTCAGTTTCTTTATCTGGCAAGTGAAAGAGATTAAATCAATTTATATATGTGAAGTGTTAAAAACATGCCTTGACATGTGGTAATAACTGCTTATGTCACTTTGCTTAAGTTGTTTTGGTTTACAGTGACTATAAGTTTATTTCTCTTCTGTTGCAGCTGTCCATCTTCTGCTTTTGGCTTGAATGCCTTTCTCTAATCTGCTTTCTTTATTTCTTCTATCAAAGGTAAACACACTGAAAGCTTTTATCTTTGTTTATTTGACAGGAACTAATGAGATGAGACAAGACTTCCTCAGAACCAAAAGTGGACCATGAGTTTGAAGGTACAAGCACAAAGTCACAGTGGCATAAGTCAAATTCTGTGTCCATTTGAGATTTTCACATCATTATATTCAGTAACAAAAAGAGTAAACCTCAACTTGTGCATTAAATTTAATATATGCTTGCTATACTTCTTTGTTCTTTATAACAACTAGTAAAGTACTCTATCCTTACTTATAGGTGATGTTTTGGTTTGAATTGTCCTCTCAATTTCACATGTGGGAAGTTTAATTCCTAAATATATTGACTATATGTAGAACCTTTGGGATGTAACTAGAATTAGATAAGGCCCCTTGATAAAGCCACTGACTTTATAAGAAAGGGGAGAGGCATGGGAGCTGACATGACTCCTTGCTCTTACCATGCTATCTTACCATGCAGCACAAAGGCTCTCAGGAGATACTGGCAACATCTTAGGACATGTCCCTGGATGTCTTGTCCTCCAGAACTCTAAGTCAAATAAATTTATGTTCCTTATAAATTACTTGTTCTGGGGTATTTAGTAACAGAAAGTGTCAGAAGTCATGTATTACTCTACTTGTAGTGGTGGTATTTTCCAAAACAGGAGTAGCTTCATTGCCTTTTTGTGGTAAGACGAATACATGTCCAAAGTTAATGTGGATGAGATACAGGAAATTTAATAAAATTGTCCACATTTTAGTATGCAGCCTTCTAAGACTTTACATAACATTATGTTTGTTTCTTTATAACTTTGTGTTTGAGTCATTCCATATGAGTTTATATTGAATCAGGTCTGATATGACTGACACAGATTGCGGAATGCTTTACTTATTTGCCAGTAGACCTACTTCTTCATTTTTGTCTTTTTGAGACAGGGTTTTGCTATGCAGTTCAGGCTGGACTTGAACTCATTTTTGCAGCACAGGCTGGTATCGAATTCACACCAATCCTCCTGACCCAGCTTCCCACGTGCTGGATTTCAATAGACCTATTTTTGCATACTGAGAAAAAGATCTTCTGGGAGAGCTAAAATTATTCTAAAATGGCACACATTGGTTTACCTTGAGTTTCTGCAGTTTCTCTCCCTGTGAGTGTACTCCATTTCTTTTCCACACTTTTTATCACACTCCACTCTTTTATACCCTCTGAAAAGCACTCTGACCTTCTGTACATTGCATATATGGCATGGACTGTTCAGTGATCAGAGTGTTGGTTTAGCTATATTCAACATCTATGCTCCTCAAACCTCTGTACATTTGTAAATCTAGCATGAGCAGAAGATATGTCTATGGAATGTTTGCTATAAAAAGATAAATCTGCAGCATCAGAAAAGTGCGCATAAAGTGCTCTGTAGGTCAAGAGAACAAACTTATTATTAGCAAACTTGTAACTCATTTGTAGCAGACCAGATTGTTGGGGAAAACTAATTTGGAAGCACTGATGGTTAACAACATTCTCAAAGACACATCTCATCTTGCTCTCCAAGTTATATCTTATTTAACTTTTTCTGCTTATAACTTCCCCATGGCTTCTGATAACTGTTACATCTGGTGAGAATTGGCCTATGGGCTGCAGTTAGAATGCCTTCATAGGAAAGAAATGCAATGCCATAAATTCATGTGAGCCTGTGAAGTCTCTCCTGCCCCTACAGGGTCCTCAAACAGTTATAGCAGATACTCTAGGAAAGTTCTTGATCCAAAAATAATTTTCTAAAAGTCTATTTCTCAGATATTTTGAGAATTTTAAAGACTATCTAGTGTGGTAGGAAAGAGCATGGTGCTCCAAACATTTCAATCAGAGTGCTAGTCCTACCTCTGAAGCTCACTGACTATATGACTTGAATAAGTTACTTGGCTTTTCTTAACCTCAGTTTCCTCACACACTAAAGTGAAAACAACAAAAGTAATTGTGGTTGTTATAAGATTTTGGACGTTTGCAGGAATAAGTAACCTGCTCTTCATAGAGTTCAAGGAAAAGATGATCCACTGCACCAGAGCTATAATTCATTTAAGTTTGTGGTACGAAGTTATATATATTGGAGTGTTGACTTACATTAAAATATAGATTCTACAGGACTGAATAGAAAAATTTGGAAGATGTTGTAGGGAAAGAAAATGCAGAGGCATCTTAAGAGTGAGAGGACTCTGTGGCACAAGTGCCTGCCTGGCAGGTGCAAGGTTGTGAGTTTGAACCCCAGTCTTGAAAAAAAAAAAGAGTGAGAGGATTAGAACTGTTATTGTATTCTTGCAAAGAATTATCAGAGCATTGGTAAGGAGTAATTTCTCCTGTTCCATAATTAGTTAGCTTTCCCCTGTTTAGTGATTGAACCTTAGAGATTTTAGGAGTTGTGGCCTATAGCAGAGGCCAGCCTCAGTCATCTCATATTTTGAAAGACTCCATGGTCTTTCAATGAGGAGTCTTTTGAAAGACTCCTCATTGCTGGGCTATGACACTGCCTATATACAAGACCTCTGATTCATTTTGGCTAGCAATTGTGCAAATCCCACTGCCACAACTGAGTAGTGACCATTGAAGCTTGGATTTGTCTGTCAATAAAATCTAAACCACTTTTTCTACAATTGGGCAGATGGCTAATAATTTAGGTTTGACGGACCAAAGAATCTGCTTCAACTACTATTCAGCTCTGTCATTGCAAAGCAGAAGTAGCTATAAAAATACATAAATAAGTGGAATTTGGTAATTATTCCCATAAACATTTATAAAGACAAGTATAAGACAATATTTGATCCTCAAGACTGTAGTTTGCCAGCCCCTACTCCAGTATATATTAAGAATTTGACACACTTTAGTAACTCTAATATATCTACTTCATAATAGAGTTTTTTCATTCTCAGTGGAGTGGGAGGCAGGGAAATTTGGTGTGTCAACATTCCTTTTTGCATGCTTAATCACACCGACGCTCATGTGTTTCATAGTAACATACTAAAATCTTTCTTTTCTGTGACGCATTTTCAAATATCTGATTATTGTCTCTGGGACACCTTGAAAAATAACTTCCAAATTTTGTTCTGTTTACCTCATTTCTACTTGGCATCTAGAGGCTGAGGAGATAGCTCAGTAGATTGAGTGCTTGCCTAACAAACACAAGGACCTGAGTTCAATCCCTGTTACACACACACACACACACACACACACACACACACACAAGTTTTCAGTTCATCTATTTGGCGCCTGATACTGTTGTCTTTTTTTTTTTTTTTTTTCTTCAGAAATATGTCTTTCTCTTCATGACATTCTCTTGTGATTTCTCTGTGTAATACAGACCAAACAAGTCTTGCAGCTAGGAAAACTGATCAAACTATGAGTGGGTTTCTCCAAATGACACCAGAATTATGTTTGGCCTTCTGCTGAAACCTTCTCACATTATATCCAAATACTAATTGTTAAACCCAATATGAAGCCTAGATTAGACCATAAAAAATAGAAAGACGTTAGTGGAAAACCTAAAGAAATCTAATAGTTTAGTTAATAGGAATGCAGCATATTAATTTCTCACTTTCGACAAATTTATCATGATTACATAAGACGTTAATACTAGGGCAAACTGAATGAGA
>PVKN010011419.1:0-21674 GCA_004027915.1 Capromys pilorides | reverse complement strand
CAGTGCTGGTAGTGGTGGTGCTGATGGTGGTGGTGGCAGTGCTGGTGCTGGTGGTGGTGGTGGTGGTGCTGGTGGTGCTGGTGCTGGTGCTGGTGGTGCTGGTCCTGCTGGTGCCGGTGGTACAGGCGCTGGTGCTAATGATAATCTTAGGCCACGGGGGTAGGCTCAGGAAGAACCACCCCACCCCTACAGCACAGCACTGAGGTGCCCTCTCCTAAGGGATCTCTGGGGCTCGGGAGGACTGCTGCAAGACCCAGTCAAGGAAGTGCTCCAGGCTGCTCCCCAAGTTCCCAATGCAGGCTGGGAATCTCGGAGCCATCCCTCACAGAGGCCTCCCTGCTCTAAATCAGAGTGAGCCACTGGCTGAGCCCCAGACATGTGACGGTACCCAACCCTGCCCAGCACAAGCCACACTGAGCGTGGAGGCAGCACTGGTCCAGGCTGCCACGACTGCTGTGCTGACTCCTCTCTGTGCACACAGCCTCCTCAGCTCGGCAAACAGGTGGGTGCCTGCAGGAGGGCTCGGCAGGACCACAAAGCCACGGCCTTGCTCCAGGCCTGCTCCAGACCACCTGTCCACCTACGGAGACAGCAGGCAGGAACATCCACACACTCCATCACTGCCTCTGCAGGGGCAGAGTAGAGGCGCCTGACACAAAAGTGCCACAGAAGGAGCAGGACAGTGGCCTCTGCTGCCTGTGTCCACTCTGTGGAACCCACCAGCCTTGGGCTCCTCACCGGGAACCCAGTACAGCAGCCTTTGCTCAGTGTTGGAGCAGGCTCTGCCGTGCCACTCCCTGTGACCAGCACTCTGTGAATGGAAGCCAGGCGTGTCCAACCCAGAGAGGAACTCTGGGAACCACTGGACACTAACCTGCTGTGGGGGTCCCCTGTGCCAGGCAAGGAAGCCCCAAGTCAGGGTCCCCAGACCAGGGTGGCCAGGCCAGAAATTGTCACCAACAGAAGCATAGTAGGGACACAGGCAGCCTTTCTGTGGCCCACAGGTGACAGTGGAGCCTACAGTCACGTGGCAGCTGACCACTCTCCGGGAGAGAACAGCCACAAGCAGCGTGACCCGGGTAACTAAACCCTGAGCTGTCCTGGTTTGTGGCCTGGAACTCCAGTACTGAGGCAAGGGGGTCTCACGCAACCTTTCCTCACGTTCAGCTGTCCTCTGATCTCCTGCGGGAGACAGAGCTGGCTTCAGAAAACACCGCCCACTGGCATTCATCCAATTTCCTGCTGGTAATTTTGGAGGACTTCCGCCTTTGCCAGCACTGAGCTCGCGACACGAGCCTGAATTTCCTCCTCACAGGAGTGAAAGAAGTGATCGGCCGGAGGAGTCCTGCGCTGGCCTGAGCCCCGGGACAGAAGCCGCGTCCTCGAAGGCGCTGAGCGCTGCTCGTGAGATGCTCGGCCCCCTGAGCCCGGGGGTGCGAGACTGTCTCTGAAGCATCAGCTCACCCCAGCGCCCGGCACAGTTAATGTGGTTTCGATTTCATTGCCAAAACAGCGCTTTTCTTGGAGGCGTTCAGATAAATGGGCGAGGGAAAAGTCCTGTGACTGTGAAGAGCAGGTGGCTGCACGACCCTCCCCTCCCACCCCAGCACTTCAAAGTAAGCAAGCTTCGGTGTCCTTATCGAAGTCTTCCGTGCTGCAAGCCGGAACAAAATAAATAAACTTCTCTCCTGTCACCTCCCTGGACAGAGATGCAACGCTGTCAGGGGCAGGATTCTTGCAGCTGCCAGGAGGACCTGTGCGGGACCACCCTGAAGTGTGGGGCAAGAGCGCCACCTAGCGGCCACGTCTAGCGTTGTAGCTGCTTCTGGTTTGCCCCTTAGACTTATGGTCAGCTTGAAGTGCAGTTACCTGCACCAGTGCTGCTCTCCTCAGCAGCATGTGGCTCTCCCGGTGTACCTTGCAGCTCTCCCAGTGTACCTCGAGGCTCTCCCAGTGTACTTTGCGGCTCTCCCAGCGTACCCTGCGGCTCTCCCAGTACACCCTGCGGCTCTCCGGGCAGTGCTCAGGGTTGCCAGCCCAGGTACGGTGCAACAGTGTGGTCGACCTGTGGCCTTGCAGCAATCCAGGCACATGTTCAAATTTATGTTTGCCATTCTTAGGCTACAATTTGTGGTTTTAATATCCTGAAGTATTAAAATGTAGTAAGAGCCTGCGTATGAGTGACTTACTTTCAACTCCTGTACCTAAGGCGTTCCTTGTGAAAATTAGCTATGGAAGCTGATTCATACCAAAGTAGCCTCATGCACTCACTTCACTGTTCTCTTACTTTTTAACCCAAACACTGTATCATAGCTAGTGCATGCCCTAGGGCTTGCGGATCGCCTCTGAGACCCTTCACAAATACTCAACTACTCAGGTTAAGTATGGAGGATGTGTCCTGATATGTTCAAGGAGGAAGAACCAACAGAAAAGACACCAGCTCAACGTCATCCTGTGCGCTCCTTGTGTTAGAAATTATGTCTGGTAAGTACTTTCCTCATCATCTTGTGTATCACTTTACCGTGCATGTTTAAAATAAAAATGTCTTCTTGTGCAGAGTTGTGCTGGCAGCCTCTGAGGGCGGAGTTGCCTGCAGGCAGCGTGGCTCCCCCATGCTGGGTGGTGTCTGCCCAGAGTCCAGGGGGCTGCCTGGTGGGTGCCTTTGTGAGGTGCTCTGGAGCTGCTCCTCCCACCACAGGGCTCTCGAAACTCAGAGGGGGTCTATGGTGTTCCTTGCATGACCCATGTCTTAGGAGCAAATTGCATGTCAGAGCACACATGTACATGGATACAATTGTATGTGTGTGCATGTGTGGCACGTACAAGTGTGTGGTGCATGCATGTGCATGAGTGGTGTATGCATGTGCATGCATATTTATTGCACATGTGTTGGTCCACCAAATGCACACCTCTCTGTGTGCATTTGAGAGCATGCACATTCTGTTAACTTTAATGGACAGGCATGTTTCCTGGAAAGCAAGAGCTTGTGTTGTCTGGCTTCCTGTCAAGATCCAAGGAGACCCTTGTGGGCACTGTGAACATAGCTTTATCTCTTCCTCCATATATATATATATATATATATATATATATATATATGTTAATTAATTAGTACAGGGTCTACAGGGTCTCACTACATAGATCAGACTTGTAGTAATCCTCCTGTTTTCAGGCTCCTCAAAGCTGGGATTACAGGTGGGTGCCACCATGCCCAAGCTCAATCACCATCTCAGTGCCCCCCATCCCCCAGGGCCCTCACAGCACACCGAGGATCAAACCCCAGTCCCTCCAACTGCCTAAGGAGGCACTCTAATCCACTAAGCTATTGGGCCAGCCCTCGAGATATATTTTTAATAAACAAGAAGAGACAGTGACAAAAATGAAAGGACCCAGCAATTTTCTGTCATCTTCTCTCTCCTGTGACTGAGTCACTGTCTGCTTGTTAAGAATGGAGTGACAATTAAAACGACAAAGGGGCTGGGGAGATAGCTCAGGGGCACAAGTGCCTGCCTGGCAAGTGCAAGGTCCTGAGTTCAATTCCCAGTTACACACACACACAAACACACACACACACCAAGATGCCATCTCACCCCAGACAGAATGACCATCATAAAGACATCAGCTAATAACAAATTCTGGAGATGGTGTGAGGAAAAGGAACACTTCTCCACTGTTGGTGGATATAGACTGGTGCAACCACTGTGGAAATCAGTAGGGAAACTCCTCACAAAAACTAGGACAGGAAATCCCATTCCGTCCAGCTATTCTTCTTCTGGGTATTTTCCCAGAAGAACTGAAAACATCATATGATAGTGATAGCGTGCACCCATGCTTATAGCAGCACAAGTTGTCATAACCAAATCTTAGAAACAACCAAAATGCCTATTACCCACAACAGAGTATTACTCAGCTATAAAGAAAGACAGACTCAAAGCCTTCATAGGTAAGTGGATGCAGCTAGAGGTTGTACTCGTAAGTGAAATAAACCAGACCCACATGTGTAAATATCCTGTTATCTCCCTAGTTCAAGTATTCAAAAGAAGAAATAAAACCAGAAAGGTATAACAGATATAGTAAAACAAAGAGATGGAACTTAAGGATTAAACAATGAAGAGGAGAAAAGGAGCAAAGACAGAAAAAAAGGTAGGGAAAAACATGCATGTATATATCCAGGATGGCCGAGGTGGTTGTACTAAAAGTCTCCATCAGTTTTTGAAAATAGCAGTTAATGTATAGAACTTTCACCTTGACTAACTGTACGCTGATATCTGCCATCTAAGAAAAGTACACTGAGGGCTGGATAGATAGCTCAGTAGAATAAGTGCTTGCCTGGCAAGTGCAAGGGCCTGAGTTCAATCCCCGGTTCCGAAAAAAGAAAAAAAAAGAAAGTACATTGAGAACACCAATGTGTGATACAAAATCCATGCTTGCACACCTGTCATCTTGGTCTTCTAAATGTGTGAGTTTCTAATATGACATCTATTATTATTATACTCTCTTTAAAACAAATTCTTTGAAAAAAATACAGCAAAAATGTAAGGTTTCTTGAAAGTGAGCAGTAATATGTGCCCATGCGTCCAATGATGATGATAGAAATAGATAATCTATCAGGCATTGTCAATCAGCTATGCTTGGCTTGAAAATCTGTAATATATGTATTGTTATGTTACCCTGTTTCTGCCTTTGTTTCTGATTTTTGTTCTCACTGTTTTTACTTTTCAAAATTAAATGAAATTAACATTTTTTAAAAAACACAGAGTGATGAGGTGCCCACTGCCCCACTGTGCGTCCGTGTGCTGGGTCGCTGTGAGGTGCTGAGGGCTCGGGGACAACCGCTGTGCACGGCCCTGGGCCCGCTTTCCTTTGCAGACTGCACAGTCCCCTCCCTGTGGAGGAGGTGCGAGATCCAGGCCTGAGAGAGAAGCGGAGCCTCTGTGCCCACGCATCCCCACCTCGCGGAGGTCTCCATTCCCTTCCCACGCCGAGGCCCCTGGTTCCTCCTGTGTGCCAGCCCAGCTGCACCAAGCAGCTGTGTGGCTACACTCCGTGTATGTGTGTGTGTGTGTGTGTGTGTGTGTGTGTGTGTGTGTGTGTGTGTGGTGGCCAGGAAGCTCTCCAGCTTGGTGGCATCGATCTGTGTTGCCCTTCACCCCGACAGGTCAGGCCCTCAAGGGCTGTCACGTTTCGCCCTCCTGACTTTTGTGAACACTATGATGGCTGCTTATTCCACGAACCCTGTGCAGCCGGTAGCACTGTAGGCCTCATGGGTGAAGCGACAAACAAAACAAGATGACTTTTTTCTGCACAAAGTTGGGTGTTATGGTTTGTGTCTAGACATCCCCCAAAGCCTCATGCTGTCATGGGGTGGCTTCTGGAATTTGTAGTTGATCATTGTGGAAATGGGTGCTGCACCTCCCCTGGGGCAGGTGATTTGCATTTCAGTGTAAGGGAGGAAGAGAAGTTAGCTACTTGAGCTGCTGCTCGTTCTCAGCCTCTGCGCTCTTGCTCTTAGCTGCCACCATGAAAGGTACCCTCTGCCATGTGCCACTCTGCCTTGGAGCCAGCTGAATATGGACTGAAACCTCCAGTAACTGTGAGCTAAATAAACCTTTCCTTCCCTCATTTTGAGTGTCAGGTGTTTGTCCCAGCCACAAGAGAAGAGAAACTAAGACATTGGGTTATTGGCCCGCACGCCTGTCCCTCTCCCTCCCCTGGCAAGGATCTCTGTGGCCACCGCCATCACCGCGGAGCAAGCGAGACGAAGCACCCAGCCTGCTGTCTCGCTGCCCCTGTAGCTTCAGGCGTCCAGCGAGACCGTGAATCTCTTCACAGAGATTTGAACGCTTTGCCGATTTTCAAAAGAGGCAACGGAGGATGATTCCGCCACAGATACAAGTGCCCGCAAAACAGCTCTGATGTCTGAGGAAGTCACCGGTGAAGCCACCGCTTCCATACCCAGGCCATCTCCTGCAGCCGCTTAGGGCAGAGCTGAAGGCCACAGTGCTGAGTGAAGAGGAGGAGGGCCACGCTCAGACCGCGCCAACCACCAGGTCCTGTGTGCTGACCCCCAGGGACAAGGAGTCTTCCCCGTGAGACGCCCGTGACAACTGCAGAGCCCCCACAGTCTGAGGACACTGTCGGTCCAAACAGAGCCAGCACCAAGCCCATCAGGAGCCGGTGGGACGGGGATCGGATGGTGTCACTGTGGAGCTTCGGTGGCAGTGCAGCATGCAGTGCTGAAAGGACGCTCGCCCTCCGCGGGCAGTGCTCAGAGGCCCGGGCTGCGCGCCGGTAGCGCGGGGGCGTCCACTCTCAGCAGGCCTGGGACGGTGCTCGCAGCCTGGGAGCGGCTGCTCGGACGCAGCACGGAAGTCATCTTTGAAAGCAGCCTGAGAGCGCTGCACGGCTCCGCGCCTTTCCAGCCAGCGGGGTCGTAGCAGCGGAGCGCAAGTGGGAGTGCTCTCCTTCAGGCAGTGGCCTTTATGGACCACAAGAACTACGCAACTTCACCGCTCTCCAAGTAAGAAACCCGCCGCGCCGGTGGGCACTTGGGGGTCCGCTGCACGTGAAGCTCTTCGCTAGGTGCGGGGGAAAATATGAGAGCAGAAATGCAGGCTCGGACGGAGAGACCCTTTGGGGCTCAGCCTCTCCGCGTCCTTGCCCACTCGGAAGGTGTCCGTCCTGCATTTCAGTAAAGCGCCGATGGTATCTCCTCGAAGCCCACGGATTTGCGTTTCCTTGGCTTTCGGTGACGCTGGGCTCTTTCTCGTGCCTTTTGACCACTGAACCATTGGTCTTTAAGACGCATCTTCACGTTTCAAATATATTGCCCTTTTTTTTTTTTTTTTACTTTTTTTTTTAACAAAACATTTATAGAATATCATCTGAACAATTGCCGTCCATAAATATTATCTATTTATTTAGGAGGTCTCCTTTAATTTATTCGCCACATTTCATATTTTCCACCGTCTTTTATTAAATGCATTCCAAAGCATTTTAGGTTTTTTGAACTGTGTTGTACATGAGATTTAAACTTTATTATCATGTTTATTTTCTTTTCTGTCCCTTAGAAATAGCTGATTTTTATTTATACTATTTATCCTGTCACCTGGCTAACCTCAGCCCTCAGCTTTGCGTCCATGTTCCCTTCTTCATCCTGGCTTTGTGCACCTCTGTCATAGTGCTGAGTAGAAGTTTGGGATATTAGAAAACCCTGACCCACTTTTTACCTAGAGTAGAAAGTTGAGGTGACTGCACGGCCACCAGGGGAAGCATCTGGAAACACAGAGCAAGGAGGCTGAGGACAGGCCGCTGGGCCCCAGCTGTCAGAAGAGCACTCCAGAACTCCTGGGAGGTGTGTAGCCGCCCCCCCCCCATCGCCCACCTAGAGACCAGGAAGGGCACTGAGGAGCTGGGTGAGAAGGTCCCCAGCCACAGCCCTACCCAGCCCTGCTCCCTAGCCAGCACCCACCATCTGCCCACATCTGGCCACTGACCAGTGCCTGCCTCCTCCTCAGCCAGGCAAGGACACCACCAGGGAGGCCCTGAGCCCTGGGGTGGCTCTGCCATGGGGTTTAGAGGGCAACCAGTGAGTGCCCTGGAGTGAGCTGAAGCATGTCACAGGCTGCCTTCCCCAGGACATTCCTGCCCTCCTTCTCTTCTTCCTCCTTCTCCATTTCTTCCTCCTCCATCTCCTCCTCCTCCATTTCTTCCTCCTCCATCTCCTCCTCCTCCATTTCTTCCTCCTCCATCTCCTCCTCCTCCTCTATCTCCTCCTCCTTCTCAATCTCCTCCTCTTTCTTCTCCTCCTCCATCTCCTCCTCCATCTCAATCTCCTTCTCCTTCTCCTCTTCCATCTCCTCTTCCTTTTCTGTCTCCTCTTCCTCCTCTCTCTCCTCCTTCATCTCCATCTCCTCTTCCTCCTTCATCTCCTGTTCCTCCTCCTCCTCCTTCTTCATCTGCTCCTCCTTCTCCTTGTCCCCAGCCTCATTCTCCCTCACTCCTCTCCTGTACCTCATCTTCCCTGCTGTCTCAGTCACTTTCTCTACACTGAGGCAAACACTGACACCCACAGCATAAGGCAGCATAACTTTATTTTGGCTCGAGTTCCAGCCCTGGGTCAGTTGACTCCAGAGTGGCAGGGCAAGGGCTGTTCTAGAGAGGGATGATCATGGCACGGAGGACAGAAAGCAGCACCTGTGGAAGGAGGACCTCGGGAGGAGGACAAGCCCTTCCGGGACCCACACCCACAAAGCCGTTTCAGCAGACCCAACCTCCCACAATAGCAAATCAGCTGGGAGACCGCAGATCCAACAAGCTCCCAAAAGCTTCGCTTAGGAGCTCAGAAGGCTCGTAGGAGGGAATTTTGACATAAACATGACATTCCAACCCCGGCCACCAGAATCTCATGTACATTTCTTCATGCAAAATGTGCTTAATCCATGCCTAAGAGCCCGAGGTCTTAATAGTTTCAACACTGCTGCAAAGGCCAAGCTCTAAGTCTCCTCTAGACTCGAGCTGTGAGCTCTGGTTAACATCAGAAAGACAGTTAAGCTCTTCTCACACACAGTGGCACAGGGTAAACACTCCAGAGGGAGACACAGGGCCCGAAGGGATGGGTCCAAAGCAGGTCCAGATCCCGCCAGGGCAAACATTAAACCCTAGCACTCCACGTCCAGCACCCAGGGCAAGCAGTGGTGAGATGTGAACCCCAGAGGGCCTGGGGGCAGCGCTGCCCCTAGAGTGGACATAGCCCCGTGGTGTCTCTCTTGGGCCACCGGCTCACATCCCTTGGCCTTCCTTCTGTGCCCCGCATTCTTGGTTTGCCCAGCTTCCAGGGGTCTCTCTCCACTGAGCTTGCAGGTTCATCCCAGCCCCGCACACTGCCCTGCCTCCCAGGCCTTCTTCGGACCTCCAAGCACAAGTCTCTCTGACCACACAGCTCTTGTATTCTGCACGCCTGCCTGTGAAGCCAGTGCCATGTAGAGCATGGTCCGGTCTGCTGCTAGCCTGCTGGGCACCAGCTGGCCCCTTGGCATTGTAACTGGACAGTCCTCTTAGTGCCTGGATGGCTGGGCACAGAGAGACAAATCCCAAAGGACCGCGGCTCTCGTGGCCCTTCTGGTGGGGTCCCAGGGCTGTTTCTCTGAGCGAAGTCTTTCCTTTGCACCTCTCAGACTACGAGGGTGAGATCTCTTTAGTCTCCACACACCCCAGGCCAACTTTTTTTTCCCTGACCCTAAATTGTTGGCTCCTTTTCAATGCTCGCCTTTAAGTAGCCAAGCTCTTTGCTCCATCATCGTGGGCATTTTTTTCCTGGTAGAACTGAGCACTGAGATGGGTTTTGTGCTCTTGCTTCTCACAGTAGATCTTGCTGAAAGCAGCAAGCAGTAACCATGCTACTGAATGAACACCGGGCTGTCTTGAAATGTCCTCTGCTAGCATCATTAGTCCACCATCGTTAGTGTCCTGCAAGTCGCAGGACGTGAGCCAAATGTGGACCAATTTTCTGCCAGAGCATAGAATCTGCAACTTGCAGTCCAACTGCTAATGGAGTGGCTGAAACCCCTGAGGTGAGCGGCTCTAAGATGTGAGGATCGGGCGCTGTGTCAGAGCTGCCACAGCTCAAGCACAGAGACGGTTCTGTCACAAAAGAGATTGAGGGCCCTGAGACAGAGGGGACGGGCGCACCACAGTGATGCCACAGCTGCCAACCACACCCTGTGCCCTTTAATGTCTGTCACAGTTGTTTACTGTGTAACACACTCTTCCTGTGTGAAAACCTCAGCGACACCTACGTCTCTCTGGCTAGTGAATGTGTCCAGCGCTGCTCTTGATTTCTCATTGTCTTACTATCCATTAGTTAAAATACTCAAACATTTCATCTGACCTTTGAAATACATCTGACCTTTCAAATTTATGGCAGGGCCAGGAGTCAAGGTGAGTTTGATCTGAGAGCTTTGGGGTCTAACTTGTAGCACTGGCTGCTAATGAGACGATAAAAACAGAAACCATGTAGGTGAGCAAAATGTTCATAACCATAATTGCAAGATACATTTTCTAATGTATTTATCACTTTCCCTATATCATGCTTAATTAAAGTAGTCTTGGCTATTAGGGAAGAAAAATACACTAATTATACAATCATCCAAACAGTTTAGTTAAATGTGGTAACCCAAGGTCCTTGTATTCGTGGGCCGTTCTGCAGCAGCGTGGTTTGGCTGGACCCTGAGTGGAGGGGAGGAGCTCCTGGAGGAGGCTGGCAGCTTCTGCACTGGCACCTCAGGCCCCTGCCTATGCAGGACCTGCTCCGGCCCCAGCCCCAGGCTTCCAGACCAGGCCAGGGATCTGTGTGCCATCACCTCCCTCAGCAGGGGCCGTGTGAGCGCCACAGAGCACAGCTCCATGCTGGCGGGCGGGGCAGCCCCGGGGCTGCTGTCTAGTTCCTCATCTCGCCATCCACACCATGGCCTGGACCTGTGGGGCCCTGAGCTGCTCCTGCACATCCTGGGTTGCCCGTGGGCTTATGCATGACGCTACAAGGCCCACAGGCGTGGTCCCTAGGTTCTCCCACCCCACACCCTCCGGTGCTCACTATCTCCATCTTGGTCCAGGGTGTGTGTGCGTACAGCGTGGTTGTGGGATCTGAGGCCAGCTGCTTGCTGTACACATGTGGGAGCTGACCAGGCTCTAGAACTCAGATCTGAGTGTACTGAACACAGACGTGGCTTGGGAGCCCAGGAAGGTGAGAACTCTCCTCCAGCTGTGACAAAAGCCTCTCTGGGCCTTCGCACATGCTGGCTTCTTCACGGTTCAGGGGGTGCCAGCAGTGCCCAACACGTTTGAGGCAAAAGCCCACGCAAGTGAGCAGCCCTTGTGAAGCAAAGGACCAGAGGCTTTCTGTGCAGCAGGCAGAGGATGAGGATGCCGGCTGAGGATGCTGCAGTCTCCGGGTTGGCGCTCACTGCTCAGGCCAGGAGCGAGAGCCTGGGGCTCAGGGCCTCTGGCCTGGGCCGCCACAGCTGTGGAGCTAGCTTATCTCCAGGGCACTAATCTTGCACAGCTGGCCCAGCGTGTAGACATCTTCACAGATGTGGACCCAGGGGCCTGCTTCCAGGCACCGGGACAGTGGAGAGCGGAGCTGCTGAGCTACAGCGCCGGCCCATGAGTGGCGAAGACCCACGTCAGGAAGGAGGGGTTCCCAGGGTGCGGGGTCCACAAGAGGGGTGGGACCAAAGCCCTGCCAGCTCAGGACCTGCTGATGGAGTGCGGGGATGCTCCAGCACACAGCACAGGAGCTGGGCGCTCTGCCTTGAGTGACACCTGCCACCCACTGATCACAAGGCTGCCCGCAGCATAGGAGGGGGGGCCACTGTGCTTCCTAAGTGCTGGACACTGAGCCCAGGGCCTTCAGTGAGTCCTGCTGGGCTGCAGTCCCCCATCGCCTGCTTCGGAATGCCAAGATGCTCCATGCAGGCCCTCTCCTCACTTGAGTCCTGCTTGTAACCGAGCTCACAGGCTCCCTGCTATCCCTGCCCGCTGCTTGCCAGGGGCCTGGCTGCCCGCCCCCGTCTTCCTCACCGGATGGCACATTAGCCCCAGCCCAGGCTCCTGCAGGACTGGGCTGTGCCACCCCAGGCTGGAAAGTGCGTTCTGCCTGTACCCACGGATGTGCAGCATGGGGCCCCTGTCAGCACTGAGCGCCTCACGGCTATGCCTGCCTCTGAATCCTAACAACTCCTTCTCTCCACAGCTGCGCCCATGCCTGTTTGATGAACAGTGTCCCCACCACACGCTCTTTCCTCTCTCATGCCTGGCCTCCCTTTGCACAGCTTTGTGACCTCCCGGATATAGGTCACAGGATCCATGGGCTGGAGGCTGCAGGCTGCAGCCCACTGGGCTTCCCTTTCCTGCAATTATTTTCTCATGCGCTTACATGGGAACAGACAGAGAGAGGAAGTGAAGATCAGAGCCCAGAGGTCTCGTGTCTGCCAACCAGGTCAGTGCCTTCCCCAGACCTCCTGGATCAAAAAACAGGAAGGGGCTAGCGGCCACCCCCAAGGGGGCCTAGAAGTGAGTGAGGCTGAGGCACAACCTGTGCCAGGGCCACCCGTGAGCACCCAGTGGGCAGGACGACTCACACATGCTCGCTGTAGGAGGATTTCAGTGGACCGCCGGTGGCTCAGCCACAGGCAAGTGAGTGTCCAGCTGCTTCATTGTTAGATAAGAGGAATGATAGTTTAGTGGTTGCTCCAAGGCAAAGGAGAGGCAGGAAAGGAACCAGCCTCCTTCCAGTCGCAGCCCTCCTGGGGCCAGGACCAGGGTCAAGGCCAGGGCTGGGGTCATGGCCAAGGTCAGGTCAGGGTTAGGAAGCCAGGAAGCCTGAGGATGCCAAGCAGGAGGAGCTTGAGGAACTTGGGAGCCCTGAGGCCCAAATCCTCAGCTGTGCCCCCTGTGTACAGAAAGAGAAGCGAGCCATGTCCGCAGGGCCTTCGGGCAGTGTGTGCACAGGTGGACACCAGGGAAAAGTATGCTGAGGAGCCAGTGATCGCACTGGACCACTCAAGAGGAGGCCAGATATGGGGAAGCCAGTGCCCTCTGGGCTGGCTGCAAGGAGCCTGCAGGCAGGCGGCCTGAGCTCTGTAAGGGAAGCAGACCAGATTCAAACCAGCGAGGCCTGGCTGCGAGGCACAGAGGCCTGCAGGCGTCTCTGTAGAGCGACAGGCCAGAGTCTGGCCTGACTCCAGCATGCCAGGAGGCCTCCGCCCTGCGCGAGCCCTCCGCTACACCCTGTCTGGCTCTGCTCCCGCAGCTCTGTGGCTTTCCTCTCTTGCTGGGTGAGGAGCTGAGTGAGGGCCTCCCTCCCACCGGTGCTGGGCCCAAGTCCCTCTGCTCTGCTTGGGGAGGGAAGTCCCACCCTATTCCTCGCAGTCACACATCCAGGGACACAGGGACGCAGCAGGCTCCTCCACCCCACCCAGCTGCGTGGATGAGGGCCCTGCTCCTGCAGACCTGGGGTGGGGGTCCTGCTCCTTTGGACCCTCCTTCCAGTTTGAGCCAGCTAGGCCGTGGCTCTTTTGCCCTGTGTGGTCCTGGGCTGGGCTTTTCCCCAGCCCTGGATGCAGATAGAGTTGTCAGCATAACGCTAAATGTGGCCACAAGCCCTGGCCACTAAATCTGTGCTTTAAATATGCCATTTTCCAAACGTCTCTTCAGAGGTGACAGGCACAGCTGAAGATGGTATCGTTAGTACGTCTTGTCGTGGAGATGCTCATTGAATTGAGAATGCTAGAAAACACAGGCCTTAAGTTTCCATTTAAAGCAGTGTCTTAGAAATGGGACACCTCACAAAGCCTATTTTTCTAATGAAACAATGACATAAAATGCCTTTATTGGGATGGAGAGATAGTTCAGCAGTCTAAGTGCCACCTGGAAAATGTGGGGACCTGGATTCAATCCAGCCCTGAGGCTAGGCACAGTGGGGTATGCCTGTAATCCCAGCGCTGGGGAGGCTGAGACAGGAGGATCAAAACAAGTCCCGGCTGTGTAGCAAGACTCTGTACCAAATGAATTAATAAATAACAGATTAAAAGCAATTGTGAATGCCTTTTCCATTTTCTACTGGATGCGCTGTGTGCAGACGCTGCTCCCAGCCCTTGCACGGCGCCCTCAGTTGTTCACTGAGCAGCGAGTGAACACGGAAACGTGGAGTCCCTCGGTGCTTGCTGGGCCTAAGAGCTGTTTCCAGGAGCAACAGGACATTTCTGCCCCGTCGGCCATTGCTTCTGGAGTTAAAGCTGACACAGCATCTGTCCCTTCTCCCACATTTCCCTTTGTACCCAATGGGAAGCTGGTCTAAGGTGAACATGGATCCTGCACACACAGACGAAGCTGCCTGGTTGTCTCACAGAGAGGCCACGGGTGGGAGCTGGGAGCAAGCCTGCATCTCATGCTGTCACCAAGGACACCTGTGTGGGGCTTGGTCCCAACCACAACCAAATGAGAATGGACATCCACCCCTTCCCTGAGGCCCATCCTCCTGTTTCACTTGAGCCCCTGCATTGATGGCCATGAGGGAGCCATGGCCAGCACTGGACACAGCTGTGTGCGGCCTCAGGGTCCTGGACAGTGGGGTCCCAGGCTGCGGCCTGAGTCCTGAGTCCCCCACTCAGGTGACAGACTATGCTTTCTCTGCTTCCACACTCAGGGCCCTGAACAGGGGACACAGGCTGTGTTAAGAACCATGACATGCAGCATAGGTGACTAGCGCTGAGGGAGGACAGGGGCTGAACCCCAGGAGAAAGCTTGCATCCTGGGTGAGGCCCCCTCGGGGAGGAAAGTGCACCAGTGACCAGTGACAACAACACAGAGGATGAAAATGCCCCAAGCTTAGAGCGCAGGCTCGTCAGCTGCTAGCTGCTCGGCACCATGCCGCCATCGAGCTCAGCATGTCAGCAGTGACGTGCTGGTATCCACCCTGGTCACAGCCTGGCTTTCGGCACAGAGGACCTGTGAACGGACTCTGTGCTTGCAGCTTTCTCCCCACCGCAGTGTCCTAAGTGGCCAAATCCACTTCCATTAATGCGATGCAGCCACACAGGGCTCCCTGGTCAGGTATCCAGGGGCTGTGCCCTGGGCACAGCACAGCCCAGAGCACACAGGGTGGCAATGCGCAGGGCGGTCATCAGGTACCTGCTGAGTCTGCGTGGGGCAGAAGCCAGCGTGGAGAAACTGCCCCACCCTCCAGGCCATGGGGCAGCTCGCTCCTCACCCAGAAGCCCAGCATGCTGCTGTGCACTCGGCCTCAGAGGCCCAGGCCCAGCCTACACCATGGGCCTGTAATGACCACGCTGAGCCCAGCCTGCTGCACCTGAGACCCCTCCCCTGGCACCCACACTGCAGCTGGCGCTGACAGAGGCACGCCAAGCCGCTTTTCTCTCACTGTCCTGGCTCTTTGTCCAGCTGCTGGGCAGCACAGCCCCTGTGCTGGGTGCCTGTTTGGCAGTTGGCAGGAGGTCTGTGTGGAGAGACCTCGGGCTGTGGTGAGGACAGGAAGCAGAGCCTGGCAGTGACCGAGAGGTTGTCACAGAGCTCCAATCACGGCTCTGCTCCCTCTGCTTTCTGCAGGGGCTACCAGGCTGTCGCCTGCGAGGGTCCCCTGCAGGCCTGAGAGGGAATGCGCTCATGGCTAGGAGAAAAGACTAGCTGTGGCTGAGACTGCAAGGAAAATGAGAAGGCTGGCTTGGCTGCCGGGCCTGGTGAGGCCCTGGGAAGGAGCGGCCTACGTGATGCAGCTGGGATTACTACAGTGAGTAAAACATAACTTCCTTCTCACACCAACCTTAATGATTTTTTCAAAGCGAAATGGGAGATGGCGCAAGTAGATGTGGCACAGTTAGAATTCAAAGTTTTAACAGGTTGTTATTTAAACCCGCTGCGACGCCCTCTGGAACAGCAGTTAGCAGAAGATGACAGCCCACACTGTGGTGTCTGCCACCCTGCCACTGCAGCACAGATTCTGATGCCCACAACATGAAGCGGGGAGGGTTACTTGGCTCGTGGCTTAAGGGATTCAGGCCACGGCCTGCCTGCTGGAAGCATGCAGTGAGCAGGCTGTGTAGCTCACGGAGGCCGAGAAGCAGGGTGGACAGAGATGGCACCATGAGAGAACACCTTCCACGACACTCCCAGGGCCCCACCTGCAGCTGAGCCCACCTCAGGCGGCCCTCAACATGAGTGTCAGAGGTCACCACACTGACAAGTGCATGCCCCAGCGATCCAGCGGCCTCCTCAGCAATCCCTCAGCCGAGCCAGGCCGACCGCCCAGCTTCATAAGGAAGCCAAGACTGCGGGATGGTGTGGCGGCTTCATCCTCTCAGCTCATCCTAATGAGCTGCATTAAGTCAAGGCCTGAGTGTCACATGGACATCAGGCTTATGAAGCACACTTGAGCTGAGAAGACGGAATGCCGTTCTGGGGCCCCTGAAGTCCTAAAGGAGGTTACGCAGGCGGTGTGCTCTGTAAGGGGATTCAAACCCCATGCTGGTTGTCTGTCTGTCTGTCCATTTTATTTTCTGCTCACCTTCACAGACATGAATGGCTGTCCTGTTTATGCTGAGTGCTGTGATTCCCAAGAAGGCCCGGGCCCCACGTCCCTCAGATGAGATGTCACCATGTGTGTGTGGACCAGACTGTGGCTAGTGGGCAGAGGCACCCCGGCACCTGGCTGACCTCCCTCAGCATCCTGCTGCATATCTCCTCTGCCCACTTGTTTACGAAACATTAAAACTGTCTTTCCTGTCTTCCCATCCCAGTAGAGCAAGGGGAGGCCACGTTACGATCAAGGCCAGGACAAGAGCGGACCACCACACGAGCTGGCACGTAGCTGCCCGTGCCGTGCCCATGTGTCCTACCCACTCGGAGCTGTGCACTGAGATGCAGAAGTGAGTATTCACTTCATTTAAGTGCAAAATGTGCAAAGAATTGAGGGTGGAGTGAGGATTCTCCCTCCTGTGTCACCCATCCCACTGCGCCGCGCTCCATCAGATCATCCTGCGCCCAGGTGTGGCAGCAGATGCCTGCAGTCCTAGGAGCGAGCACGCTGCTCAGCTACGTCCTGAGAGGCTGAGGCAGGACAATGGCAAGTTTAAGCCCCAAGAGAGGAATTCAGTGACTTAGGGAGAGAGAATCTGCCTCAAAGGAAAAAGAACTGGGTTCTAGTTGCCCTGTCTCATTGTGTGTAGTTGGGAGCATTCCATTCTCAGTCATCCTCTGTGGCCCCTCTTCCACCTGTCCCTCCCACATACACGTGCGCACACATGCACACATATATCCATGCGCATGCATCCACAGACATGCTCATTCACATAAGTATGCACATTATACATAACACATGCACACATGCTTCCACATATATCCACACGTAGTGCACACTTACAATACATGCAGACACATGCACACACACATGCACATGTATTCTACACACATGCACCTAGGTGCACACAGATGTGTCCGTGTGATCCTGTGCACATTCCCACACCCTGCCCAGGGCACTAGAGGAGCTCCCACTGCACAGAGGCGCAGGAGCTGGGGGTGAGGTGCCGGGGCCAGAGCCCACCTGGCTCACACACACAGCCCTGAAATGGCCAGGGCGTCAGAGCAGCACAGAGTCTGCACCATGCACCTGGCTTGGCATGCACTATAAATGCATAGTAAACTATGTACCATGAAGACAAAGCTATGAAACAACTAACAGTGTGGCCTGGTGATTTTGTCACATTTGGCACCAGATGGGCACAATGATTCAACCATGGCAGCCTGAGGAAGGTTCATGAGACAGTTCAACAATTTCCTTGGACTTCTGCCTAGGGAGCCAGGTCAGGCAACACACAGGTGTGGCTCCTGTCCATGAGCCTCCTGTGCAGAAAACAGAAACCTTTGTGGTGCAGAGCATCAGCAAAGAGGAGAGAGCAATGGCACAGAGTCCCAGCTGTTCTGGGTCCTCCACCCTCTGTGAAGCTGGGGTTCACCGGATGAGGGTGGCCCTGCACTCACTCAGGGTGACAAGAGAGACAGCCAGTGCCAGCCTGATTGCTATAGAATTGATGGAGAGACAGATGGAGACACAGCCATGAGCACAGACCAACACAGATGTGGGTAACACATACACACAGACAGAAACGCACAATCCGGTATAGACATAAACTCAGACACAGATAGCTTGGACATAGTATAGACACAGGCGTGGGTGCCATGAATCTAGACACGGATGTGGCTGGCATGGATCTAGACATAGATCTGAGTGACACGGATCTAACACAAACATGGGTGAAATGGATATAGACACAGACATGGGTGATGTGGATCTAGACATGGATGTGGGTGGATCTAGACACAGATGTGGGTGACATGGATCTAACACAGACATGGGTGATGTGGATATAGACATGGACATGGGTGGCATGGATCTACACACAGACATGGGTGAAATGGTTATAGACACAGACATGGGTGATGTGGATCTAGACATGGATGTGGGTGGATCTAGACACAGATGTGGGTGACATGGATCTAACAAAGACATGGGTGATGTGGATCTAGACATGGACATGGGTGGGTCTAGACACAGATGTAGATGACATGGATCTAACACAGACATGGGTGATATGGATCTAGACATGGATGTTGGTGGTGTGGATCTAGACAGACATGGGTAGAGTGGATCTAGACACAGATATGAGTGCTAGGGATCTAGACATGGCCGTGGGTGGATCTAGACACAGATGTGAGTGACATGGATCTAGACATAGATGTGGGGGGTCTGGATCTAGACAGAGATGGGTGGTGTGGATCTAGACGTGGACACAGACGTGGATATAGACATGCAGTTGTGCTTATAGCTCAGCTTTCGATCTTGTTTTCAGTATTGTGTCTCATTTGCTTTCTTTGGATTTAAGGCTCAGCTCTCCCACATAACAACACCACTTTCTGAACCCAGGGGCGCCTCTACCATAGGTTGCCGGGGTTCTCCTGCTTACTGAAAATCCCAACAGCTGCAGACCACCTGCCTTCCTGGACAGAGCAGCTGCTCCTGAGTAGGGACAGGAAGCCCGGGGTTTGGGTGGGGTGCTCTGGAGGGCTCCCATCGTACCAGCTCAGCAACCTTCTCAGGGATATCCAGGAGGCAGCACACAGCACAGCACAGGCCCCGATTCCACTTTCCCTTCAGCTGCAGAGGTGGCTCTGTGTCCTCTCCAAGGAGTGAGGGCTCCCCAACACTGGGTGTGTCTCAGAGGGCTGAGATGAGTCGCTGAGCCACTGACTGAGTGGCCAGAGCCCATGCTCTGGCTGGGAGCTTGTCTGATGACCAGGGTGGAGCCCTCCTGCCTCCTGCCCTCCTGGCTGAGCTGAACCTGCCACAGTTTTGGCCTTTGGACATGTGGTCCAGCACCCAGCAGCCCTCCTGGACTCCCCTGGCCGCTTCAGAGCCTGGCACGGGCTAGCCTGGCCTTGGCACCTGCCTCGTGGACGTGGCCTGGCAGTGATACCAGGATGCCAGTGAGAGCCCAGGAAGCCAGGTGCAGCTTTCCTTCCTGCCAGCCTGGTCTTTGGTGTTCTCTGTGCAGAGGTGCTTCCGGCACAGTCTTTCCCTCCTCCTCTCAGTGGAGAGCACATCCTCCTGAAGCTTACAGTTTAGCATCTGTCCAGGTCAGCGCTGATGGAGACCTGACACAGCCCCGGCTGAGGCCACCTTTCCTCAGTGCCATCCCTGTGCCAGCAGTGTTTGGCCTGGCGCTGAGCCCCCTGGTCCTTCCACAGCATGGTGTTTCCCCAAGCTCTGCAGTAACAGTCTACATGCAAAGACTCCATCTCCCTGGCATCATTGAGATGTATAGCGCCTTGTGTTCATGTCTATAAAGGATTTTATACTCAGGGTCAGGGCATGAAGGGTGGCATCAGCCTGCGACCCCAGCCAGGTCACTGGGCACTTAACTCCACACTGCAGGTTTGATTTAATGGGCAGAGCTCAGCACCACAGAGATTGCCAATAAACACCACAGAGGCCGCCCGTCCCACCCTCTCACACAGCACAGGGGAGCAGGGTCAGGGCGACTCCTCTCTGCCATGCACATCCGCCTCTGAGTGACACTGCAGCAGGCAATGGCAACAGTGCAACCCAGACCTCTGACTCAGGAGCCGAAAGGCTCCACCTGCCACGACCACAGCTCCATGGCCAAGGTCACAACACCAGCACCTGGAGGGCAGGCCTTTCAGGTGACCCCAGCAGCTCACAGACCAGCAGGGCTCCACTCTGGGCTCCTGCTCCTGGGGAGGGACTGGTGCTTTTCTCTTAATTATTTTGTTTCCATTCAAATAATTATTTATTAACGTTTTTAACCAGTGAAGTCACAGTTCCTCATTTCAAGGATTCTCGTTACAGGTAATGGGCCAGCCTGCCGGCACCACTGCTGTTTTTATGAAAATGTTTATCTTTTATGCCTCTGAGATCTCCAGGGAGGGAGATGCGGCAGGACACACATCTCCAGGTGACAGCCTCTGCGTCTTCACTGTGGAGCTGTCACCCCAGCACCACCCTACAGTGGGTGTAAGAGGGGCCAGCTGCAGAGGAGTGTCCACAGCGGGTCTTCAACTGCACCTCCCCGTGGACGCAGCCCACCAAGGGGACCAGGAGTAGAGGCGGCCACTGTCCCAGGCATCTGAGCCACAGCCTCGGCCACAGGCTGCTTTCCGGATTGGACCCCTGGCAGCAGATGGGTGTCTGCAAACCAAGCGCAGAGAGCCCGTCCTGGCCTGCTAGCGCCTGAGCGAGAGGAACATCAAGGCCACTCCCCCATCCAGGGCCTCCCAGGGCAGACCAGAGGGGTCCCCACAGGCCCTAGGCCCTGAGTAGGCTGCGGGAAGTACCCATGAAGACGGACAATTGACCGAAAGGTTAGGAGTGAGGCCTGGGAAGCAGCCGCAGCTGTGCTGGAGCCCTGTGCCCCCGGCCACCTCTGCCTCAGGCCGACGGGGGGGCGCCCTGAGATGTGGTTCCCCGTGCGGCCCTGTGGAAGCTCTGCCCCAGCAGTGGCTCTGAGCGCTGCCTGGTTCCCTGGTGGCCCACAGCTCCACAGTAGGGGTGGAGGAGCAGACCTCGCACCTGCGCTGGACCTCGAAGGGCTCAACAGCGCCTCGTGGCCCCACGCTCAGAAGCAGACCGCAGGCAGGCAGCAGGATCCCGGGAGAGTCCTCTCCAGCAGGCGCCCAGCTTCCCAGCTTCACCGTCACAGCCTGGGGCTCTGACTTCATCCAGACTCCTAGTCGCTTCTCCCCTGGGTGCCAGGCAGCCCAAGCCCACTAGGGGGAGCCAGCACCCTGCAGGTGGCAAGCACAGCAAGCACAGCCCAGAGCACACAGGAGCCCTGCAATGGTGCCCAGGAAAGCGGTCAAACCTCAGCCCTGCTTTTACACCCTCAGTGATGTCCATCAGGCCAAAGAAACGACTGTGACACGTCACTAGTTAGCGTGAAATATGAGAGCAACAGAACAGACCGGAAGCCCGCCAGTGAATGGAGAACACACAAAGGAAAACTAACGCAGACATAAACACAATAAGCACCCTAAAAGTGCTCAGCTCAGACATGAGCAGGCTGGCTGGCCACAGAAGCAGCAACTGACTGCAGCATGCTGCACCCCTCTTTGTTTTTTTTGAAAATTTAAAAATCTTTTGTTTATTCGTGTATTTGGGACAGGGTCTCACTACATAGCTTGGGCTCACAGTGATCCTCCTATCTCAACCTCCACAGTACTGGGATTATAGGCATGCACCACCATGCCTGGTTCCAGTGGCTGGCATGTTGCACCCAGGGCCAGCACAGCATGTGGTACAAGGAGTTGAACCTAGGTCCCTGAGCTTGCCCGGCAGGCGCTTAGACCTGGAGCTATCTCCCCAGCCACTGCACTGCAGCTTCTCTTACACATTCCCTGAGCACGGAGAATTTTCACCTTTGACAAAGTAGACACAGAGGCGGCAGGATGTGGCCAAGGAGAAAGACAGAGAGAGAGAGGGAGATGGGAGGGCAAGGGAAGCGAGGCCAGGGGAAGGGAGGCCAGCGGAAGTGAGGCCAGGGGAGCAGAGGCCAAGGCAGGGCAGGGGAGAGGGGAGGGCAGAGAAGTCT
>PVKN010011418.1:0-15449 GCA_004027915.1 Capromys pilorides | reverse complement strand
GTGAAAGAGAAAGTAGAGAGATCCTAGCATGTCTTGCCAGGGGAGTTTCTTCAGTGAGGAAGTTTATAACAAGAGAAAGCAGGGAAAGAGAACTCCTATTCCTGTCTCCAATACCATAAAGCAGCAGAATACAATGTGTTACATTTTATTTTATTTCTACAGCTTTTTATTAGTGTACGTCTGTGGTACCCGAAGATTGCAGCCCTAGTGTGCAGTTGGTGACCGTGCATAGCACAGTCCACTTCTCTTCTAATCCTCTTCCTTCCTGTCTATCCCCCTGTCTCTTCATATCGTGATTCCCTTCTCATTTGGGAAAGATCTGTATCTCTAGATCCTATCATAGACCTTTTATTTTTCTCTTTCCTTTTAGTTTGGGTTTGTCTGTAAAAGAAACACTGTGGGGCTAAGGAGATAGCTCAATGATCTAAGCCTCTGCCTGGCAAGCACAAGGACCCCTGGTACTGCATGCCACGCCAGCTCCAGAGTGCCAAGATACTGCGCTGGCCTGATACCGGGCGTAGTGGTGCACGCCTGTAATCCCAGCTCTGGGGAAGCTGAGACAGGAGGGTCACTAGGAGTCTGAGCTGCATAGGGAAATCCTGTACCAAATAAATAATTTTTTTTTAAAAAAGAAACCCTGTGATGCTTATGTTTGTGTATCTGAATTAATTCACTTAACATTACAATTTCAAGGTGCAGGTATTTTCTTATAAATGACTCAGCTTATCTTTATCCTTGTTGATAGCAGAGTAGGACTCCATGGTGTATAAATGCCACGCCTTCTTTGTACATCCATCTGTGGATAGACATATCCAAGAATTCACTGAAAGAGAACATGAGTGTGTGCATGTAACCCAAGTTAAAAGATAAAACTTCATTTCATGAATTGTGTTTTATAAACATGGGTATTCATGACTCAGTTGAATATGATTTCTTTACCTCTTTAGGGAAGATATGTAGAGGAGTGTGGGTGGGTTGAATACAATTTCTATTTTAGGTTTTTGAGGAATCTCCAGGTATCCCACTTCTACTCTGGCCAAAGGACCAGTGTTTTTCTTTATTATTAGAATTTCGAATCCCTACATTGTTTTCAAGCCCTTTTCGCTATGTCTGATCTAATTACTAGAATTTCCAGGTAGAATAGGTAGCAGCAGAAATAATTTGTTTTACTGATTGTAGCTCATTCAGCAGCAGATATAAGAAACTCAACTTGAATGCTTAAATGTAAAAGGGAATCTGTTGCCAGATAGTTAAAATATCTCTAGATTTATCTGACTGGATCCAGACCCTCAAGTGGTGTGAGCGTTGAATAATGTTTTCCTTACATTGTGCTTTTCTGTTGTGATGGCAGTCAGTTCATTACCTCCAAGCAAGTCTTGTTTATGCCACCTACGTTGTTCCTCAGGCCCCAGCAAAGCTCCGGAGGATGACATCACTGGGTTCCATTGGGTGGTTGTTCAGCCAGCATCCTAATGTTGGCTCCTGCATCAGCCCCATAAATGTTATCTTAGAAACACCAAAAACGGAAACTCGCAGGCTAGGCCCCACACTTTAAAATTGATTTTGGTGAGTGAAAGCTTTCTCTAATTCACACACTTCAAATGTGAAGGGTTGCTTCCCAGAGGTAAATTCTGTTAGTAACAGAAAAATAAACAACAGGTTTGGGGCAGGCATCAGCATCAGTGGAATTTGTATAAAAGAACTGTTTTCACAAGTACTTCAAGAAATATTTGCTAGTGAATACCTGGGCTTGCCCATTATAATTACAAGGGTTATGATAACAAATGCTTTTTGTCTTACAGTGTGTATTTGGACTCCAGTGTTCTGTTGAATAGAGAAAATTAAATTTTATCTTTTAACGTGGGTTAAACACGCTCAAGTTCTCTTTTGTGTGAGGATATATTTACAGCAGCTGCATGAGAGCACGAGTGTAGGCTTGGTGCTGGGCTGAGCCAGTACTCTGCGCCCTGACTAAAGCACTGTCACATATATACTGTCAAGCGTGTTTTGTTGTCTGGAACCACATCATCAAAACTAAATATTTTGAGTGGACACACGTTCCTACCTCTGAGACCTGGTAAGAGTGTTCTGATTACACGTGGTAACCATCCCTGTTTGTACCTCCTTCCGGTTTGCACAGGTACGATGGTGGGAGACCATACCCGCTTGGAGTTCCACAATATCGAAACTGGTATCATGACCGAGAAACGTTACATCTCCGTTGTCCCTTCCAGCTTCATTGGCCACCTGCAGAGTCTCATGTTTAATGGCTTGCTCTATATTGACTTGTGCAAAAATGGTGACATTGATTACTGTGAGCTGAAGGCTCGCTTTGGTCTGAGGAATATCATTGCTGACCCCGTGACCTTCAAGACAAAGAGCAGCTACCTGAGCCTCGCCACCCTCCAGGCCTACACCTCCATGCACCTCTTCTTCCAGTTCAAGACCACCTCGGCCGATGGCTTCATCCTCTTCAATAGTGGAGATGGCAATGACTTCATTGCAGTGGAGCTGGTGAAGGGGTAAGTGGCGGGGTCTACAGAATTTATGCTGGGTAGCTTCCCTGAGCCTCTTCATAAGACATGGACATGAGAAAACATGTCTATTCTCACTGGGTGTGTCTGCTTTGCTGGCATCCTCATTGGTTATAAGTATCTACAAATCACTAGGGCTGGGAAAGAGACCAGCATAACTTTATTCAAAGATCTTCCATTAAATCAATGTCTTTCCTGTGAAACTTAGTCCGTTAAGGGTATAGGAAGGTTCTAAATGTTTGGTTTTTGCAAAAGAGAGCCATGGTACGGGTGGCGGTCATCTCTTGAGAAATACTAAATGCAACCATCACATTTATACTAAGAAAGGTAATACGTATAGGATTTCCGGCCCCACCATTAGTTGCATATCAGAGGTTTTAAGTGCTTTCCTTTCTTCAAGACGTCTTAGCACCATGTATGGGAAAATCAATCAGACCCATAATTGACTAGATTTAAATGCTGCCCCCTCGCGCTTTCCAGGATCCCACCTGCGCTACTGCATGGCCCTGGGAGTATGCAAGTAGCACCAGTGTTCTAAAGAAAGGAACTCTGAACATGAAATCAAAATGAAGAATGATATACTAGGTGGTGACTATTCTTATAGCTCTAAGACCTGCTTTCATGATGGTTGCGCTAGACCAGTTTGGCTCGGGAGATTTGAAGCCCTCTGTGTCAGCTGCACGCATGTGGCCGTGAAGCCATTTCAGGGACCCTCACGCTGTCGAGCATTTTCTGTCTTTCCTAGGTACATACACTATGTATTTGACCTCGGGAATGGTCCCAATGTGATCAAGGGCAACAGTGACCGTCCCCTGAATGACAACCAGTGGCACAATGTGGTCATCACTCGGGACAACAGTAACACGCACAGCCTGAAGGTGGACACCAAGGTGGTCACGCAGGTTATCAATGGGGCAAAAAATCTGGATTTGAAAGGTACATCTTTCTTCTCAGAACTTTTTTTTTTTTGTATTTTTAGTACAGGGTCTACAGGATCTCACTGCATAGATCAGACTCATAGTGATCCACCTGTGTTCACCTTCTCATGCACTGGTTTTACAGGTGCATGCCACCACACCTAGTCTCAATCACCGTCTCAGTGTAACCCAGGGATGGGGTTGGCACGGCACACCAGGGATCAAACCCTGGCCAGTGAGTCTGCCTAAGCAGGCGCTTTAATCCGCTGAGCTATTTGGCTAGCCTTTGTCTCAGAGCCCACAGTTAGTAGTGTCCTGTATTGGTTGTGGGTACATCCTGTGAGTCCTAGTCTAACATTATCATAGTATACCATAATGCAACTTTTCCAGTTTTAACATAGAGTAATAGTTCATTTTCTCTGATAGCCTCTGAAATGTCTTGGGATGGAGACTGAGAAATGTGGTGATAAATATCAAAGTGGGGGAAGGTCCATTATAAAGAGGGAAGAATATGTATCATTGGAATTTCAGCGGAGTCATTTATTGCCTGGATAACATTGGTGAAAATGCCTTAGCTTTGTTTATAAATCTTAAAGAGATTTGATGGCATGTCTGTAAAATCCTCTACATATTATTTCTGATAAGCATAGAAAAAGTACCAAATAAATGGTTGTTTTTTTAAAAACATTAAGCTTTACTTTAGCATACCAGGGAGATAATACCTATTTTGTAAAGTTGATAAATGATTTAAATTTGGGAGATGATATATCCATAATAAATGTCTCATAAGGAATGTTCATTTCTTCTTGTTCCAGTTTAGGAATTCTGGTGCTAAATTTTTTAATTAATTAATTTACTTTTTTATGGCCAGTTCAGCCTGCCCTAGGGGTGGGGCTGGCACAGCATGTGGTGCTCGGGATCAAACTGCAGTCCCTGCAGCTGCGTAAGCTTGCCTTAGCAGGTGGTTTAGACTGCTGAGCCATCTCACTGGCCCGCTGATGCTAATTTTGTGTTAGCTGCCCCCTCTGTTATTATTCAATTAGTAGTCTGAAGCACACTGGTGTTATTTACTTGATCTTTTGGCTATGTGCTTTTCTTCCTAGGTGACCTGTACATGGCTGGCCTGGCACAAGGCATGTACAGCAACCTTCCAAAGCTAGTGGCCTCCCGTGATGGCTTTCAGGGCTGCCTGGCTTCCGTGGACTTGAATGGGCGCCTGCCTGACCTCATCAATGACGCGCTCCATCGGAGTGGGCAGATTGAACGTGGCTGCGAAGGTACACTGTCTCCTCTTTTTAAGCCATGGCCTTGTTGCAAGCGCCAAGCCTCTCTGCTGCCTCTGCCAGTGTCCCCACCCTCAGTACCAATCCTCTGACTCTTGTTTGCCATCCAACAATGCACCATCATCTGCATCTTCTTGTCCCTGGTTGAGTATGTCAGGACATGTGCCACAGGCTCCAGGAGTATATGCTGGCAGATGTTTTCTCAGGATCACATACTTGTCAAAAAAGAACCTTCCGTGGCATTGACATCAGACTTTGCCCAGTTTGTGCCTTTGCTTCTAGAATGGCTGAGATGCTTCAGAGATTTTTAACTGTATTCTAATACAAGGTGAGCAGCAAACCTCAGGCTTTATATGTGTCACCCTTCAAAAAGTGCTTTTGGTTTTGGCTAAAGGCAACTGCATTACTTGATGCAAATCGAGCAGGAGATAGAGAAATGATGTCAGAATGCCAAGAGAATGGAAGAACCTGATTTTATTAAGTGCTTACTTGCTATCAGGCATTGTTAAGCAGTTCCTTCCTGTGGTAAATGGGACTTCAGTAGCAGAAAGACCTATGTTCAGGTCTACGTAACAGCTACCTTTGCTATTTGGAAGGTGACTTAATGTCTTTGAGCTACATTTTCCTTCTTTGTCTCTGTAAAAAGGAGTAGTATAGTTTACTTTGAAAGACTATAAATGGATCAGATATAATGCCTGATACATAGTAGGTACTAGATAAATGTGGGTTTATTATTTACAAATACTGTCTCTTGTGAGACATCTAATAGTATTGCATGCCCCCCCATACAGCACAGAAAACCATGCTCAGCCTGTTTCTGTAGATGTTCGAGTCTTCTTTCACATATTAACTGAATTTTACAAGTCAATGACAAAAACAGTACTTTACAAAGACAATCTAGCTGTGCCAGCAGACGGCAGCAGTGAGCACATTCCGTGTTCCCTGGTAGCCTGGGGTGGCTGAACAGCTCACTGGACCTAAATAAAAGCCAAAGAAGTTGCCCCGTGAGCCACTAGGATCTAGGCCCTTGGCCCTCTGGTTGAGCTTCATCGTCCTTTGTCTGTACGGTGTATTGTGTTGAGTTGTCTTGTGTCCCTTGTTAATTTACCGCATCTAATGGGTTCATTCATCCCCTGTTCCACCTCCTGGACCACTCCTGTTTCAAACCAACCTCCATCTGAGTTCTCTGACCTCCTCTTGCACACTTTAGTGAAGTTTCGTGCCAACTCCACAGACTGACCACCCTTGAGACAGCTGGTTCCCTGTGCTTAGAGGTCAGCTGCTTGCGCTGCATCAGCAGAAGACTGCTCACCTCTAGGCCCCGTGGCCTTTCTCCTTTAGCCAGCGATGCTGCTTACATTCTTCTGGCCCAGTACGGCCTGTGTGTGTACAGAGGACCCGAAGGCTGGGAATCAGCAATTAAAGTAGCCACGTTGTGGTTTAGAAATGCACAATTTCATTCAATTGAATAAAGAAATTTGTCTTCTTGGCTCTTCTTAGCTCTTTTAGACGCCAAAAGGCAATGTGGAGAGAGGTGCAGCATTTGGAATCACATGATCTGCCTTAGTTTAGAAGACTGTGGAATGATGGGAGTTCAACTTCTCCTTGATAATTAACATAGCCAGTTAAGTCATAATATAAATCACATATTTAAATAAGGCACTATTCAAATGCTAAAATTTTTTATCATGCCACCAATTTTTCAGATTGAAAAGTAAAAAAGCCATTCATTTAACTGGAAAATACCTTTGCCCAATAGAAATAAAATACAAATCACATATATTATTTTAAATTTCCTAATTACTTTTAGTGATACAATGTAACAGGTAAAATTAATATTGTTTTTATATTTTATTTTGCCTACCAAAAGTATCTTAAATATTGTCATTTCAGCATGAAGTTGTTACAAAATTATCAATAAATATAATCTTTTGATCACATTAGGCCTTCAGAATTCATTATGCCTTTTACATTTGCAATACACCTCAATCCAAGCAACACACATTCAAAGCGCCCTTCAGCCATATACTCTTCAGGCTACTGTATTTAAAGTACAGCCATATAGAATATATAAGTTGGGATAAGAAGAAACACAAGTATAATTTTGAAATAAAAAGAAATCTAAATTAACTTCCATAAGATGTAATAGTATAAAGTGGGAAATGGAGCTCTTCTAAGATAGCTTAGAGAGAAGCAGGGGGGAACATTAGCAAAAGGAAATTATCCACCAAATTGGGGGAAATGTATCTGGGCTGACCTGCATCTCTGTGTGCAGTTCACCATGACTCAGTATGTGCGTTATGGTGGGTTCCGACCTTCCTGTAAGTACCAGTGATTGTTCAAAGCCAGATATTGTGACTTGATGGCTGTCCCATCCAAATCTATAGCAAATCCCCTGGGCCTAATAACACTGCACTCTATTGCCATGGAGATAATTATGATCCGGCATTATCACTGCCCTACTGGGTGGGATGAAGTGGAGGATGAGTGCCCAGGGAAGAAGGCCCTTGTTTATTGTACACAAATGACTTGGATAATTACCCTAAGTAGCCAGGAAAAATGACTCAAAAGTGGGTTAAGGTCTAAATTACTGTCATTGGAAGTTTGCACCAATGTGAACAAGCCCTTGTAAAAGATCCCAGGAGCTTTTTAGGGTTTTGTGGAAATGGAGTGGTAGAAGAGAGTGGGGAGGGAAATGAAAGGCCCTGAACCTTGGAAAGACTATGGCAGAGAGGCATCATTCTCATCGCAAATTTTGTACGTAGCATGTGACTTCCAAGAGAGTCTTTGGGTACCAGGCAGTGAGAAGCTTAGGCTATTTCTTGACATTATTTCTAGATATGGGATAGTGAACATTTAGGGGATGAGGTTTCATTACCAAAAAGTAAGAACCCAGGTCTCTTGAAGATGGTAAATCCGTCTCACTCTCACACATTTAGGGTACACAGACCAAGGCAACACACATGTTCTTGTTAAAGCCATTGAAAGTGACATTTTAAGAGCCTTAAGTAGTAAATGCGTTATTTTCTCTATTATAGCTGGGCATGGCAACACATAAAAGGCAAAAGAGCATAAAATTATTTTTTTAAATTACTAATTCACTCTTCTTTGGCTCCCAGTTTTTGAGGCCAATCATATCTTGAAATAGGTTTTGATTCTATGTCTCTAATATATTGCCGAGTGAAATTTGAGAAGTTAAGTGAATTTCCCAGCCAACATCTGTGACTTTTGACTTCTCTATTTGAGCATGGGTATCTTAAAATAATGCCAGAGTCAATGCTTGGCTGGTAAATACCTCTTCTCCTGAGGCCCCTTTGAGGCTGAAGCAAGATATTATTATCTTAAAATGCTAGTCCATCAACACAGAGGGTAAACTTCTGAGAGAAACACTTGCTTCATTTTGAGAGCTCATTGAATGAATTAAAAGGACAATGGTTTGGTGCCTTTTGCCCACAGATATTTGGATTTGGCTCCTTTCTCATAAGTACTATAAACTGAGCTCTTTGGTGTTCCCAAATAAGCCACCTTGATAGACTTGCTCCATCCTGGTGCCATGTTTCTCCATGGCATCATCATGGGAGTACAAGGGGTGGATTCTCCCAGGGAAACCCCTCATGCCCAGCTCCAAGATGCTCAGAGTTATTTTTGCGGGCTTGGTCCGATGATGTGCATGTGTCTTTCAGTCTGGCCATGCACTGCCCTCCTTACTGGACCATCTGCATTGGGGTTGGCTGTGTAAATGTGGGAGGCCCTTGTCACCCCTTGCTTGTGCTTTGTCAAGTCCATTATCTGCCTGTCCCCGCTCTGCTGACTTGGCTCTGAGGAGGCCTGCTGTATCCTGGTCTGTGTATCCCTGTGTCTCCTTGTCTGTGCTGTCCCTGGTGAACCAGTAGAGCACTTCCTTGTCTGTCTGAGAGATGTTGGTTATGCAGCCTGCACTGTCATTTCTGTGATGTTACCCAGTTTACTCTACCTCTATACTAACCTCTGGTTATTGTTTCCGCTTTTTCTGTTCTTTTGCTAACAAAGTTGCGTTGACCAAAGCTGACCTGCAAGGTAGAGAAGGCTCTTGTTCCCATTACCACTGTGGACTGAAAGATGCCCTGTGTAACTTTTGACATCTTCCGAGGGCTTCAAGCTGTCACACCTCTTAGACAGCGGCCACTATGGGGAGGGGGCTGAAACCAGTGTTCTTCAAAGATGATAGGCAGCTCACATAATGCATGGAGAATGACTATACAGAGCAAATCTCCTGGGGATTAAGGACATAATTTCCTGGGCTGGGTGAGGTTCGACAGAATCCTGCATTGTGACTACCCGCAAACCCATCAATTCATTCCGGAAATGATTAAACCCTCTCCAAATGGTTGCCATGAAGGACATGGCCCCTCCTAATTTATTCTCTATAGATAGAAGGCAGTACTTAGGAGAGGAGAAAGAAATGAGGGGGCACTAGAGTTCTTAATTTATTATTTTGTAGATCAGGAAGGTCATTTTCTAGAGGAGGATATTTAAGTGCTAGGGCCTTGTGGAAGAGTGTATCATTTTCTCTTAACTCATTTGAAAGAAACATTTTTAGGCATTTGGGAGATATTAATGTCATTAACACATTCCAGAGATTTATGTAACCTATTGGGGATTCTGGCTGAGCACTTCAGTTCCTCGTTTTGTGACCTGAGGGAAAAATGCACTCTCGGGAGGGAGAAGATTGTTCCATTTTATCCTGCATGCTCTACACAATGCCTGTGTGTGAGATGTCAGTGAATATTTGTTGCAGAAATTGCCTCTCTCCCCCTTCAGGGAAGCACCTTATGAAGTCTCTAAAGGTCATGACTCTTTGACTCAGAAGGCAAAGGAGGTCCAGGCATGTTAGGTATCTTCTGACTGAGCCGTAGACAGCCCCCCAGAGTTTGTGATAAGCAAATGTTGACATGGGTAAGGCAAAAACTCATGAAGCAATGACTTTTTATCTAAACAATCATTTACGTTGCTCTCTCAGTTATTAGTTATATGTCATGTAGGTGACCAGAGCAAGCCTCTGTCTCTCACGTGTGCACCAACCAATAAGGCCCCTCTCTGGACCTCTTACTTCCATAGCTCATTTCTCTTCATATCTGAGAAAGTTCTGAGATAGACTACCATTCACTGAGCTAATACTTTGAAGTCTAAGGAAGTTTTGCAGTAATATTTAGTTTCAAATACGTAAGTTGCTCTTGATAATTTTTATCACCTGCAATTGTCAAAGAAAGATCCATTGCATATTACTCTAAATGCAGGTGGGGCCAAGGAAGTAGCCTTTGGTCTATAGTGCAAGACAACTCAAGACTGTTGAAGCTCAGTAGGACCAGATTTAGGAACACAAACTATGCAACTGCGTATTTTTCTCAACTCTACTGTTCTTCAGAGTAATAAATACAGGAACTTGCAACCTAGCACATAGATCCTTCATATGCAAACTTCATACATGCCAAAATAATCTTCAAGTCCCACCTGAAAAAAACAGTTTTGTGGCAATTATACCAACAAGTGATGAATTCCCATACCTCTTATAAGTTGTTTACCAGATGAAACCCACTATTCTGTATAGCTATTATGCTCTAATAAAAATCAAAATTGTTTACAAAAATATAAGCACAGACTTGGGAACAGGATATCTCTGAGTATTTTAACCTTCCTCCTGAGATAAGGAGTCTAGTCATCAGCATAAATTTTAAGTTATTACTCTGTTGACATAGACGTTCTTTAGTTCTTGTAATGATGTGACAATCTCTTTGTGGCAGGAGCTGCTATTCTTTAATTATTTTGGCTCATCTTACTCTTTCCCTGTATTATGGAAAATGAGCATTAGCATGCAAATGCTTTCAGGTTTTATTTTTCTGACATAGAGATAGAGGCCATCACTATATGATGGCTTTGTCCACTGTAACCTTGGGCATAGAGTCTTAATTGCCATTCAGTAAGAAGGGAGGAAGAACACAGACAAAGCTATGAAGCAGACAGAAATTCAGAAGCAACTGTATGTGGCAGGAAGTGCAAGGGTGAGCTAAAGAAGCAAGATGTCAAGGCTGAATGGATCAATAGTTTAAATCGCCTACCTCTGTGCTGTTGAGTAGTGTTTTATTTTTCAATTTTACCAGTGACTGTGTTGTTCACTTTAGCAAGGACCAGTGTCAGTTACTTAGGGGCTAATCCAGAGCATCGGGTACTTAGCTAACCAGTAGGGACACACGTGACTTTGGTTTCTACAGAGATGCAGTCACTCACCTCAAGGCCGTCAGGAGAACAGTGGACAGGTGCACTGCAGATGTGCATTTTGTCAGATGCATGTGCTGGACACTGTGACCAGAGGGGTGGTTAGGCTGGATGCACAAGCAGTGTCTTCTCAGGCAGAGTTCCAGTACTGTCTGAGGATGGGCGTGTCAGATGGTAACTTGAGGAAGCACATGCAAGAGCTTGCCTGGCCTGGGAAACTACACAGACATCAACACTGCCGGAGTAATGTGCCCAGGAAGATGGGCCAGAAATGACTTGGGAAATCCTGGTGACAGGTGATGGAGATGTGTCCTGTAAGGAGCTGGGCTCATCTCATGGATGCCACAATGGGGAAAGAGATTTGAGTCAGATTTTAATTGTAACAAGTCACCCTGCCTCCAGGGTAGAGAGTGAGTGAGACGGACATGAACTGGAGGAAGAGGAGTCAGAGTTAGCAGGGAAGCAGTGTGGTCAGGGCAGAGAGAAGAGACTTGCCCTAAGGCCTGTGACTCTCCTATGCCGAGGCAGGAAAGCTGTTTCCCTTTCTGAGCAAATGTCAAGGAGCTAGGATGAAAAGGAGCTCTTGCTTCTGTTTGCTCCACCCTCCCCTGCTGTACTACGTTCTAGCTGAAAGCATATATCCTTACACACTATGCAAAACACGCCCTGGCAGCAGCTAGCTTACTCTTGATTTCTGGTCAGGGAGCTCTCTCCAGGCTAGGAGGGGCTCTGGGAGCACATTGTTCTATCTAGAGTACTTTCCCGAGGCAGTGTGGGTGCTCTGTAGCTTAGAGGTGCAGTCTTTGTATCAGTTTCCCTCAAACAGAATGACAATTTCAATTCAAAAGTGATTTCCTAATTTACTTTTGGTTTTTAAGAGGTCTATTACTGGGGAGGGAAAATTCTGATTAAAAGCTTGTCCATGTAAGGAAGGACCTAGAGAACTACAAATAAAACAGCAAGTTTCAGCTGTTACAATTGAGGTATGTGACATAAATTCTGAGGAATAAAAGAATAGCTTTTTATTAGTTTATGATTAATCAGAATAGTTTCTTCTCAGTTTTCATTACACGTCCCCTTAGTAGCTTTTAGTTCTGGAATAAAGTGATTTCTTTTCTGGACATGTTAGCTGAGCAGGCACCCAAACAGTGGACAGGCAGGTGGGGGACTTGAGGCTGATTAAATTTGGGATAACTGCTGGCTCTTTTTAGAACCTCCATGTACTGAATTTAAATGTCAAAACTTCAAGATTCTTTTAATGCATTTTATTTGAGAATTTTCAGCCATTAGGCAGATGAAATTTTAATTCTCCAACTTTCTTTATTGTGGGGAATATATTTTTCTATCTCATTTTCTCCAAAGCTAAAAGCTGAATCACATTTTTCATTATATTTTATGTAATATAACGTAGTACTTGACATAATAGAAATCTGTTCTTCAAAAATGGTTTGCCATATGGGAGATAGTGAAAGGAACAGGAATTAATCCGAACGTTCCACCATGGTTCCAGCCTCTTTCCTTCAGCATCGCAGGAGCCAGGAAGCCTCAAGTGAATCGTGTTAATGTGGCTGGTTGCCTGCAGTAGTCAGTTTTCCCACTGATGCACAACCCCCGACATCTGTGAGGTAGAAGAGGGCAGGTTGAGTGTGGCTCACGTTGAAGAGGTTTCAGTTTATGGTCTGCCAGCTGCAAGGCAGAAATAGGGCGGGCAGGTGGGAGGGGCTTCAGAGCAGAGCTGTGCAGCTTGCCACAGCTGGGAAGTGTGGACACAGTGTCAGCGAGGAAGGGAAAGGGGAGCCAAGGCAGACCCAGAGGCGCACCCAGAAGTGTGCTCCACCAGTTGCCTGGGTGGGTTCCAAAGCCCGTCAAGTGGAGACTTCACCATACTTGTCATATCTCACCCCTTGCCAACTTTGTATCTACATAGATCTCCTTAATTCATACTTTATCTCCCAATAAAGGCAATAATAGGTTCATAACTCTACCTAGCATAATGTTTCTATTCTGCATACAGTTTGAGTCTGCATACAAGACTCAACATTATCAACATTTATCAAATTTCCAAGTCCAAAGCTTTTCTGGGACTAAGGTACTTAACAGTGAAATCTCTGAAATTTTTTAAAGATCAACTTACATAACCCCAAGGTAGAATGATATAGGATAAATATTCCCATTCCAAATAGGGAGATAAAAAATAATTGGATCAAAGGCCGACTGAAATTCACAGGGGAAACACTCAATTCTGTAGTTCTGTGCCTGGTGCTGAAGTCATGTGGGGTGAGAGGTGACTTCGAGAGGGCTTGGGTAGCTCCATCCTTGTGGCCTTGCTGTTGGTAGCCCACACGGAGCTCTCATTGGCTGGCTCTGCCCAGGACTGGGCAGCTTCCTAGGTAGATGGTCCCCGTTGCCAACATCTCCACCTTCTCGGGCTCTCCACTCCAACTTTGGCTTCCTTTACATGGTGTCCTGCACTGTCCTCTCAGAGACCACTTGCCCCACCCCTCAGGCCCTGTAATGTGAAAAGTGAAAGTCTCCTTGAGTGTACAACTGTTCATGCCATGAAGAATGGCATCATCTGTAGAACTGCAGGGTGTCCTATCATGGGAGCAGCAGGACTTGCACCGGGGCTTCAGGAAGCATGGAGAGCTGAGGAACTCCTTCTTTAAGTACCTTGATGGCTGAGCAGAGAGAAATGATTTCCTGGGATACAGTTACCTGTGAGGCCCTCTTTAAGCAGTATACAAAGGGACTTTCTTCTCAAGTGAACGATGCATACTTTTGTACTTTGAGCCTGCAGTGAATCAGATCTTTTTGATTCCAGATGCTCTCAAAATATTTTTCTTGTCCCTATACCATATACATGGCTTCTTTTAAAAGGGCACTGATCGCTGAACCAGTCATGACTCCTTTGCCCTCAACCTTATATGTTATTTCTTTTGGGCTAAAATTTAAGGATTTTTTTGAAAAAAAAAATTGCTTCTGTTTCCCCCAACCACATTCTTGGTATATATGTGTCTCAGAGCATCCAGCGGAATCTGTGTTATGATTTGAATGTCCACCTGTCTTCGAATTTCTTCTGCCACATCAGCTAATCCACCTCCTTTGAGCATGGTGGTCCTCTGAGCTATTACCAGAATCACCTGTCAATCCTTTCTACAGTATGCTAAGACTTCACTAATTGACACCTTCAAACCTTTCCAAACTCTGCCCACAAACTGATTCCAAAATCCTCTCAGCTACAGTCCCAGCAGAACCTCACTTCTCTGCTACCAGTTATTGGTGTTAGTCAGCTGTCCTGTTCCTGGGACACGATATCCAGTATCTAAAACTTGAAGGTAGAAATGTTTAATTGGGCTTGTGTTTCAGGAGAATTCTACTCCTAGTTAGCCGGCTCCAAGATAGAAACATCGAGACAGAAAAACAATGTGGAACAAAGTTGCTTATTTTCTAGTAGTTGGGAAAAAGAGTAAGGGTAAAGTGCCAGAGAAGGGACTGGGCATAGACTAGCCCCTGAGCCCCACGTGGGCACGTTTAGAAGGAGGTTAAACTCATTGCCTGGAAGTTTCCAAAGTCAGTCAGGTTGACACTCCACCCCAATCTGTGCACCATTTTAATATGTCTTGTCTTTGGACTCTTCACTATTTAAACAGCCACTAGCGTGGGAAGAGAGCACCTTATTTTTTTTTTCCCAAGCAGAACTATTAATACTGTTTATTGAGACTGCTTGGTATAAGTACATGCTACATACTTGACATGATATGTCTCCACTATGACCACGACTTCACATGGTAATGCTGTCAGGTGACACATTGTACCGGTAGACACTGCCATCCATTTCATGAGCGACTATATAACCTTTGTATATATTATCTCACTTAACCCTCCTAATAGGTGAGATAGTATGAGCAGAACTGTAAAATAAAACTCTAAACTTTCTCCTGTTGAGCACATAGAGACACTCCTCTCTTCAGTCCCCCAAAAGTCAAAGAACATGCAAATGCCAGTGTCAGGAGCCAGGAGCTTCGCTTTTCACAGAAAGAAAAGTAGGTAAAGATGGCTAACAGTGATAAACAGGTCCCCTGCCCTGTTCTGGCCCAGCTGTAAAGTGTGAGACAGTGAGTGAGGCAGCCAGCTCCCCTCAGCTTCTCAAGCTGGCTTTTCTTTCTTTCTTTCTTTCTTTCTTTCTTTCTTTCTTTCTTTCTTTCTTTCTTTCTTTCTTTCTTTCTTTCCTTCTATCTTTCTTTCTTTCTTTTCCTTCCTTCCTTCCTTCCTTCCTTCCTTCCTTCCTTCCTTCCTTCCTTCCTTCCTTCCTTCCTTCCTTCTTTCCATTTAGGACAGGAGAAACAGAGTCTACAGGGTCTCACTATGTAGATTGGGCTCGTAGTGGTTCTCCTGTTTTCAGCCTCCCAGAGTGGTGGGATTACAGGTTCGCACCACCATGCCCAGTCTCAATCGCTGTCTCA
>PVKN010011417.1:0-21649 GCA_004027915.1 Capromys pilorides | reverse complement strand
AGGGACTGAAGATACATAGTGTGCCAAAGGAGAGTCACTTAGAGAGAAAACATTTTCTCAGGCTTTCAGAGAAAGCAAATTGGTCAAGCAATGGCGGTGACTCATCCAGATGGCTGACACTGACAACAGTTCTACAAAGCACTGTACATGGTTCCCAAGTAAATCCTGAGGGGATTTGACTGACCTTGAGAGATACAAAAGTTACATTTTTTGTTATATAGCTCATGCTTAAATTTGCCCTTAACCACCCAGCAGAAAAGTTTAACCACAGGCATGAAACAGAAAGCTAGATTAGAATGCTGAGCTGTAAAAGGCTTAAATCAACAGCTTCTAACATTGCCAGTTTTACCAATAACCCACTGCGATTATCGAACATTGGATTATGTATACAACTACTTTCTCTTAGTTCAATGAGAAGAAATTTGGTTGCACGGATAATGATTTGAAAAATTATGACACCTACACCCTGGACTCTGTATAACTAATAGGAGGACAACAATATGCATTGCATCAAATATTGAAATGCACTACTAACGTGTTTTGAAAATGTCACATTGTTATACTTTGTTATTTCTTATTGAAAGTAATAAAATTCTAAAAATAAAAAATGAAAATAAGCTAACAGTTTCTTAAAAAATAAGCACATCTGCCATTTACTTAGAATACAAAGCAATGTAGAACAGAGTTTGACAACCTACAGCCAGTTTGATGGTGCCATATTTGATTTTATGAATAAAACTTCAGTGCAAACCACTTGTGTTCATTCAGTGATAGGTGGCTGCTTATGTACTGTATCAGCAGAATGTGTAGTTGTCACACAGATTTCCTTACTGGTCTAAAATACCTCCGCCTGGTTCTTTGCAGAAAACTTTTGCTGACCCCTCTGCCTACCAGCTGGCATGCTTTAAGGAAGCTATTCTCCCTTTCTATGTCTCTATTTCTCCACCTGTAGAAGCACCTCCTACACTGGATTGTTGTGAAGTAGGAGAAGACCCTAGAGCACAGTGCATGCTGCAGAGATGGGACCTGCCCGATGTCTTGCAAGCCTTGCATCATCTTCCCAGCAGACCTAGGAGGCAGATATTTTCACTATCCTCATTGCACAGATACGGAAACTGAGATATGACAAGCAGAAGTGAGTTTCTCAGGGGAGTAGTGAGGATACCCCTACCCTTGCTACAGATTCAGAGGGTGTGCTGCCAACTCTCAGAGCCTCTTCACTGGACCTGAGGATGCAAGTGAGAGCGTCCCTTCCTCAGTGCTACTCTTAACAGACAGTGAGGGACAAATGCCATCCAGAGAAGTGACAGGGAACTATGGGCTTTCAGGAACATTGAGTGGGTCAGACTTCCTGAATAGTCGGGGAGGTGACAGTGAAGCTTCCTGCAGAGAAAGGGAAGTCCCAGAGTTAGGTTTGGGAATCTCAAGAGGCCTTGAGGCCCTTCTCTGCAACCTCACTCATGGTCTGAAAGTTGCCACGTGATCACTTTGTCACCCATCGAAGGAGTTGGGTCTCACAGTTCCCTCAAGAGGAAGGACATGCCAATACTGGAGCCACTGCACAGATACAATTGTAGGAAAGGTAAACAGAGTTTCTTCTTTGTTCACAACCCTCCCCAAAGCCACACAAAACATGGGGCTCCTTGCTTGGGGTCAGCCAGTCCTCACTATTAAAAATCTTTATGCAGCATCCAGTAGTAAAACAAGTAACAGGGATTTCCCTCCTCTTTCTTACCCTGTCTCTCCCTCACACACCCCTTCCACATGCTTGCTGGGAACCTGTTATACAACCACCCCTTCTGCAGCATCTTCCTGAATGAACTTGTCTTGTGTTGTTTGTGCTCCACCCCCTTTTGCTTATTTGGAGAACTGTATGGCACCCTGAAGGTTGTGGTGGGCTACCTATAGTGGGACCCCCCCCTTAACTTCTTGCAATAACAATCAAGCTTATTGGACATTTACTATATGTCAGACCTAGGAATATTCTGCGAGCATACAAGGAGGTTGCTAGGCTTTTTTGTATTTATCAGTTTTGTTACCCACCCATGCATCATCTGACTACCCTTACATGTTTATATGTAACTTTTTAAACATTGAGATGTGTTATACAAACACACCAAATTCTCCAAATAACTCTTACATCATGATAGGGTTGGACACATGACAGGCTGATAAGACGCGGGTGCTGAATGCATGGAAGCAATGGGGATGTAAGTTAGTATTTGGTAGACACTTTACTCTTAGCCTCTTTTTCTGTCATCTCCTGCTCTCCTTTTTGGCTACTTAGTGGCTTGGGGTCCTACCCAGATCTTCTAAATGACAAGGCTTTGATAAGGAGTAGAATTAGGAACTCAGTCTCTGGTATCTGGTAGCTTATAGGCCATGCATCCTACCCTTTATCTGTTGGTGTTTCTTAGCCCATCAGCTGAGATGCAAGCTATGGAAAAGACAGCAGTATAATCACCACTCTGGTCAACTGACTGCAAGTACAAGTAATGCCTGCCACTTCCAAGCCATGACCACCACCTCTGCTAAGCTCCAGACTTCTGGCTCCAAATGTCAGCTAAACACAGAGGAATAAGCAGACGGCTCCCAGACCACAAAACAAGGTAGAGCCATGGCTTTAAGGAGTCCAGGTCCCTGAGAACCCATGTAGGTGAGAACCTCTGGCTGCCAAGCAGGCTTTCTATAAGCATCAAAGTGACGTGAAGTTGAGCACCATTACCTTTGCAACTTATGGGCTCCGACCTGTTGCCCTCAAAAAATAGCTTCAACTCAGGAGCCTTCTTGATGTCAAACTCCTGCTTAAGCTCCTTCTCCACTGTGATGTCCACTTTGCCAAAGCCGATCCCACTCTTGCCTTTGCCTATCATCCTCACAGCTTTGCCCAGCTCTTGTGCCAAGTTCCTGGATTGCTTGGAGGACGGGTTGTCTGAAAGAGCAAGCAGAAGGAAAGGCTAAGCCAGGCTTCCTCCCCCACACACATCCAGACCCAGAACTCCAGACTTTACCTGTGCCTGCTGCTGAGGAGTACGTTTCAGAAATACAAGAGGTCACGCTTTTCTCTCTTGTAAAATGGGGACCATCATAGTGGCTGTTGGGAGCTGCTGAATCTGGAAATTGATCCTATGTGGCGGGCAGTATGAGGCCTCATTGCCTCAAGCAGTTAAGCTTACTCAGTCTTGAGAAAAACATCCTGCCTAGACGTGTGGGCTATTAGTCGCTAGGCAACCTTGTGTCTTGCAACTTTGTCAGTGTATGAGAACACATACTTCCTATTGCTTGGGGGCCCTTGCCTATGAGGCACTGTCCACCAGCTGGTGAATCCTCTAGCCCTTTTCTCCCAGAGACCACCAAGAGAGACCAACAGATCCCTAGAAGGGGCTCCTTCATAGACTTGTCAAGATTCAAATGAGATTTACGTCATGGTTAATAATGCTAATTATTTTCTAGAGTTTTATGTGCATTAAGTTATTTGTTGTTCCAGATAACTCCATGAGACAGATGTTATTATTACACTCTCTAGCGTATAGGTGGAGAAAGTGAGGCACAGCAGAGTGATCTGCTTGACCAAAGCCCTATGATGGTGAGAAGGCCTAGGTATGAACCCACTCAGGATGGCTGCAGAGCTGTGGCTCTCTGACCTCCACCTCCATCAGGCCTGTGAAACAGTTTAATACCTGGCACGCAACAAGGGCACCATACATAATAGTCACTACTTTCTGTGGCTAGAAATTACGGTAGGGAAAAATAAATAGACGCACCCAAAGTGGAGAAGGATTTCCTGAGCGCCATCTGGTGGAATGTCCTGAAATTGCCCGGCTGAATTGGGTCCCTCCAGATGTCTGGAGCTACATCTAACGTGCAGGGAGTTTCTTCCGGCAAAGGGAACAGGTGTGGAGGGCGGGGGCGGGGCTACTGTCTTGCTCCCCTGCCTGCCTGAGCAGTGGAGGGGTCACTGAAGCAATCTGACACTCTCCACAAGGGATCTAACACCGATTCCTTGGCCCCTCAGATTGTCAGGCACAGGGAAGTTGCTGTAAGAAAAATCTTTCTGGTCTAAATGGAGGGGACTGAAAGGGTCTTCTGCTTGATTTTCTTCCCCCTGGGAAGGCTGTATCGCTGCAGACCCCTCATTGCTCCACTGCCTGAGCAGGGCTGAGCAGAGGCAGACTGCTAGACCATTTTCAAAGCCCACTAATGTGAAACATTTGGAGAAAGTACAAACCACCTCTGTAGGGACAGTCCAGTTCCTACAGAGAAATCTTTTGTACAGAACGGTTCCAAATGTTACAGGCAAGGAAATGGAAGCCAAGAGGTCTTTCTACCGGCAAGCCTTAGTTTGAGACTCAACTCCAAGGCCACCTGACTCAGAGATCCATGCTCCAACTGACCAGTTGGCACCCACCAGCTGCCAGCCAGCACCCTGCACTTATACAGAACCCAAAACCTGAGAGTGATTGCTTTCATTAACCTTCCGATCGATGGGCAGGACAGGGATCTTTCTGCCTCCTCGGTAGATCAGTGTCTCACTGCTGCCTGCTTTGTCGCCATCATTGCCTTTATACCCCCATCCATCACCACTGGCAGGTGCTGGCCTGGTGCCAGCTGCTGGACTGTAGCCTCTCCTGTGGCTTTATGGGAATTTAGACTCAAGGTTGCTGACTGACAGCACATCTCAGGGCAGGAGCTGAAAGTGAGAGAACCCAAGGCTGCCTAAAAGGTGGGGCATCAAGATTCCATTCAAAATCCATGCCTCTGGGGGTGTGAAGGGGAGGTCAGAAAGACCAGGACAACTAGAATGCTGTCATCTGAGAGCTACAAAGATGGTACTTGACAATGACAGCCACGGGGATCTGTTCATCTCATTTATTCACTAGTTCAACAAATCTTTTTGAGCTATGACATGCATCAGGTACTATTTTAGGCACTGAGGCAGTTACACTGAACAAACACATAAAAATCCCTGCTGTCATTAGAAAATAGGGAAAATAAACTCAAGAAATAGGTTGGTGATAACTCCTAGGGAGAAAAATATAAACAGAATTGGGAGTTGAGCATGTCAGGGAAATTGTTGAGTTTAAGTAAAAAAAAATTAAGGCCTTGCAGAGAAGCAGACTGAAGGAAGTGAGGGAGCCAGCCTTAGAGGGTATCTGGAAGTGGAACAGAGGAACAGGAAGGGCAAAGGTCCTGGGGTAGGGAGTGTGAGGCCTTTGAGGAATGGCAGCACCGATGGGACTGGAACAGAGGTGGAGGGGCGGGGATGGCATGGGACCTTGCAGCTCACTAGATAGACTGTGACCTTTCTTCTGCGGAATGTGAAATGTTACCAGTGTTTGGAGGAGAGTGAGGTGTGATTTGATTTACTTTTAAACTGGATTTATCTCAAAGTTATATGAAAATTATACCTAGGGGAAAATGAAGGGGCGGAGGGAGACCAGTTGACTACAACAATCCTGGTGAAGGATGATGGTGATCTGAGGCCGGGTAGTGGCATTGCAGGGGTATGAGAAGGGATTCGAGATGAAGGAGGTTCCTGGAAGAGGAGTTGACTGGCTTTGTTGACAGGTTGGATATGGAGTGCAAGAGAGAGAATGGCAAGCATGACTCTCGATCTTTGACCACAGGAGATAGAAAGGTAATGATGGTAATGACTGCAATAATAACCATGATAATAGAAATGTTTATAGCATTTATTCCATGAATGTTACAGCATTTATTGAACCTGGCATGGTGGTGCATGCCTATGATCCCAGTATTCTGGAAGGCTGAGGCAGGTGTATCAAAAGTTTGAGCCTACCTCAACAATTAGTGTTAATGCAGCATATAAATGTGATGCTAGGGTGAGAAGGGTCACCATGACACTGTAAGTGGACAAAGCACCAATTCTAGTGCCAGATTTGGTCTCAGATCTGTGCTGTGGCCAGGCATGGTGGCACACACCTATAATCCCAGCACTTGGAAGGCTGAGGCAGGCAATGCAAGTTCAAGGCTAGCCTGGGTTACAAAGTGAGGCCAAAGCCAGCCTGAACTGTATAGTAAGACCCTATTTCAAATAAATTATATATATATATATATATATATATATATATATATATATATATATATATATCTCACACGCACACACACACACACATACACACATACATATTTGGTCTTTACTGCTTACCAGTTGTGTGACTTTGGGCAAGTGATCTGAGCTTCAGAGACTTATTTGTTTCAATGCTAGATCAATATAACAACACTAACCCTAGCGCCCAGAGCTCAGGAGCTAGATAAATGGCAATTTCTACCATTGCCACTACTATTGTCACTATTATTGTCACCACCATATCCAGATGCAGCACCATCCTTACCATCAGCATCATCTTCACCACTCCATTTATCCTTGTCCATATCACCATCTTCCTCATCATGAACTCCATCATTACCTACTATATTCTCAGGATAAACATGTCACCTGTGCCTAAGGGACAGCTTATAGACGATCCCAAAGGCATCTCCTAATAAGCCTTAGCACTCCCCACTAAGGGTGGCTTTTTTTCCCTTCTTGAATTACAGGCTCAAGAAGGACACTGCAGGCAGAGGGAGGCACAGGTGCAAAGGCCGAGGACTGAGCCAGGACAAGTCACCCTGGAAACCACAAACAGCTCAGGGTGAAGAGCAGAGCATTCAAGGGAAGGGAGGAGCAGACCTGGGCTGGATCAGATAAGGAACTCATATTCATGTTAGGAAATTCGAAATCTTAGGAAACGTTAAGGATTTTAATCAGGGCGCACTTTGCATTTTAGAAAAAGCTTAGTGGATTGTAGGCCCAGCATTGGAAGAGGCTGGGAGACATGTGCTACAGTGGCTTGGGCGGGGAATGAGGAGGGTGGGATTGAGAGAACAGGAGAGGGATGGGAGAGTGGGAAGAGTGCAGAGGCTTTAGAAGGTGGCAGCTTCAGGATGTGGTGGCAGAAGAGTGGGGACTCAAAGCCTTGATGTTTCTGACACTAGCATTGGAAGGCAGGGTATGAGGAGAAATAGGTGGATAGGACCACATCCATGATTCTGTACTGTTTTGGACACAGGAGGCATTTGAGATGGGAGAGGTCCCACCAATCATTGGCTCTTGGACATAGATTCCTTAGAGAGGTAAGAAGTTGGGCATCAATTAAGGATTTGAGAGCTATTAGAGGGTCCCTGGGGGAGACGTCTACAACATCCCCCATGTAAAGAGCCCATTTGTCTACAGAGAAAAGCTTTTGTAATGCTTTCCCCCAAGTGATTAATTTTTCCAAAGGTCATGTTAGAAGGCCTGCCAGGTTTTGAGAACTCATTTGGAATTAAATTGTATACTGGCAGGAATCAAAGAGTCAACCGTAATGCGTTTAATAGAGTGTCTCTTTCAGATAATGCAGTCACTGCTGGAGTAGAGTTGGCTGCTTTGAAGTACCCACTGGTGGGAAGTATTCAGGTAGTTTAAGGAATTCAGATAGGTTGTTATTAAGTGCGATTAAAGAACAGAAAGTCAGTTGGCTGTTTCTGCAGCCTCTTGTTCCATGTCAGTTCCAATGACAGAGACTGGAAGAACCATGAATCTGCACTTCTGCCCTGATTAAAACAAGATCACTGCTGGCACAGTCTTGCATTCTCACAAGCACAGGGCACGGTCCCTAGCCTTGACCACCTGCTGCACTATTTTTGAAAAGGAAATAATGAGTAGATGTGGTGTGAAGCACATGGCTCTACCCTTTTAAATGGGGGTTCACGATTCGTGGATTGGGACCACAGCAATAAAAGAGAAGATGGTTTTGAGTTTTGACCTAGTTGTCCCTTATCTTGCAATCCCTCGGCAAGCAGAGTAGGGCTACAGGGTGGGCAACTTTTCTCGGTGGAAGGAGACACAAAATAGTTGACCCAAATTCTGATGTGGATGAGGGAGGTCTGGGACCGGATGGAAGAGCTTTCCAGCAGAATGGAAATACCTGCCCTCTTCACAGGCTGGTGTGACAAGAATGATCTGGCTAAACCTGCAAGGTTTCGTTCAGTGGGCTTGCGGCCATTGGTGACCAGGAAAAGAAGGAGGAAGTCTGAGGCTTGAAACTGACCGTGGGGACCCAGGTTTGATGCAATGCGCATGTTCCATATCGGATGGAGGCACACGTGAGCCAATCAGATATTCACACTGGAGCACAGCACTAAGGCAACGGGAAAGGCGATTTGTGTTATTGTGAGGTGGCTGCACAACCCAGCTGGCGAGGCAACAAGGGTTAAGGTAGGAGCTTTTGAAGGCCTGAGTTTGGGGACAGGACATAAACTCAGTCGTTATGCGGGCCGCACTGGCGAGATAAGATGACCGGAATCTGACAGGCAGCGGCTCTTGGTCTCACTTCTTGGCTGGAATTTGTCATCTTGCAGGAAGAGGGGCCCGTGCTTCCACATCTTAGGATTTTTCCAGAGATGTTGTAAATTCAATTCTAAACCCAAATGCTCCAGTATTTAAAACATTGGAACACACTGCGCACCTGCAGGCCATCTTCAGTTCGTGGGCTCTTTGCCACAGGGTTGATTTCAGGGCTCAGGAAAAGAGAAGGAGCCACAAGGAAGCATGAAATAGGAGGAAGCCAGACAGATCACGTGGAGCCAGAAGAGAATCCCTGAGGCTATGGCACTAAGTCCTGGCACCAAAACAAAGAAATCAATAGCGTTCTGTTGTGTGTTTATCCTTTTGCTACTTACCTATTCCTTCCCCCTCCTTTTTTCCCCTCTAGCAAGGATGTCAGATGCAGTGCAAGAAGTACAGCAGCCATCTTGTAACCATGAGTTGCAACGTATCAAGGATGATGAAGTAGGAAGATAAAACAAATTTAAGTTCTTAGTGCTGAGCAGCTGTGATGTCAGGCATTGACTGCCCATCGTTGGCTGATGTGGTGTGGGAGAGCCCTTCAGCTGAAGTCCCCATTCACAGATTCTTCGCTACTAGATGCCATACCAGTTCTAACACAGAGTTGATGTGCTGCAGCTGTGTGGTGCCATGGGGCTAAGGAGGGGTGGGAACTCTCTCGTTGCTCCCCATTATAACAGCCACACCACTTCCAGCATTCCCACTCTACAGGTAAAGAAAATGAAACACAGAGAAACCACCTATTCTGAGTTTCTGGCAGAACTCAGCTTCCCCCTCAGGCTCTCTTGATTCTCGGGGCACTTAGTAGCAGACCTAATGGTGCTTACCGACCAAGGTGTGTGGAGGCTTGGGGCTGAGAGAAGTCCTTTCAGGTTTGGCAGTGCTCAGTGTGGGGTCTTTGCTAGCTATGAATGTCAACCAACAACCATGAATTTGGGAGACCTCTACTGTCTCCACTGCGCTGGCTACAGACTGCCCATTTTGGGGGCAGATGGGGTTTCTCTCACTCATAGGCATACCAAAAGCTCCCAGAAGCACCTGCTCTGGCCTTGCCTCCTGTGCTCAACATGAGCAACCAGGGCCATGCCCAAAAGACTGTTCAGCTGCTGCAGTTTGGAGACCCAACTCTAAGGACCAACCTAAGTCATGGCTTCTCACCTTGGAGGTCCCTGAGTGTGGATTTAAGACTAGGCTAGAGCATAGATCATGTTACAGTTGCTCATGCCTGTTGACATTCCTGGCTTCAACTATAAAGTCCTCGAAGGCAGAAATAAAGACCCTTTTTTTTCTGGGGCCCTACAAAGCCCATCACAGCCTAGCACTATGTGGGGGCTGTACAACAATGGGGCAGAGAAGAACACTATGATTCCCTGTAATCCTAACACTCTGGAGGCTGACACAGGAAGCTCACAAATTTGAACCCAATCTAGGCAACATAGCAACTTATCAAGATGCTATCTCAAAATGAAAAATTAAGAAAAGAATTGGTGATGGAGCTCAGCATGAAGGTTCAATCTCAGTACTACAAAAAGTAAAACAAAGTGCAAAGATAGCAGCCTGCTGAGTGTCCCCTCAGGGCTGGCTACTATGTCCTCAAGCCTACTGCCATGGCCACAAGAGAACATGAGAGATGAGTCATCCATTCTACAGAGAATGCTAGTGATGCCAGTGACAAGGACAAACAGTATCTCCTTAAGCTCCTCAGCAACATGCCAAGCATGCTATGTCCTCTGACCCCCATAGTTACCCGAGGTATCACACAAAGGCACTGCATTCATCCCCCACTTGGCAGCCATGGAAAAGTGGCTGTGTGGCTAACATGCCCAGGCCTGTAAATGGAAAAGCCTAGCATGTGAGCCCATGACCCTCCTGACCCTCAGCACACCACACTGCCTGGTGAAACTGGAGGCAAAAGAGCATCTCTGAAGCGTTGTGGCAGGGAGGGGATGGGTTGGTCCCAGCCTATCAGCCCAGCAAAAAGACAGCAGGGAAGTTGGGCTGCTAGGGAGGGGACAGAAACCAAGAAGAGAAAGGCAGCTGCCCTCTCACCCTCCTCCTTCAAGGACTGGGCACTTCAGGCCTGATGGGTGGTGGAAGCAGGTGTTGGGGGCTGATGCAGAGCCACCCTGTGCTGGGAGTAGCTCTGAAGGTGAGATTTAGATTCATGGGTACACCTGTTTCCCCCACCCCCAAGTCCCTCCAAGGGGTAAATGGTATAGCATGGGGGGAGCCCTCACTTGTGCTGTGTGCCTGTGGGCAAATCAGTTAGCTTCTCTGAGGTTCGGTGTCCTCTGCTAGAAAGTAGGGAGATGAACAGTGCCCCCATGCTAGGCTGCAGGGACTGAGGACTTAACACTCCCTGCAGTGCTTAGGACGATGCCTGGCACATGGTAGTCTCCACAATGTGAAAGCTATCAGCAGAACCCCATCTCACACTGTCCTGAGGCTTGGCACCCCCCAGATGTCTGCTGGTGTGAAGAACAAAAGTTCAAAAACGCAAAGGTGGCTGTGTGTAGCCTAGATAGCAGAGGTAAAGGACTACACACCCTTTGCTCAAGAGCTTGGGCCTAACTTCTGTCCTGGATTACCTCAGCGTGTGGCCCAGGAACCACACACCCTTCACTGAGTCCTCTCAACAATCCAAGTGGGTCATGATGTTTTATGCTCAGTCTATGGAGAAGAAAACTGAGGCCTGGAGCAGTAAATATAGGTGAGCGCAAAGCCTGTCTTTACTATATATGACATCGTAGGAGCCATGTGAGATGTGTGGCCAAAATATACAAATTCATTAGAATAAAGACACATTGTTGCTGGGTGTGGTGGCACATGCCTGTAATCCCAGCACTTGGGAGGCTGAAGCAGGAGAATTAGTGCGAGTTCAAGACCAGCCTGGGCTACAAAATTGAGCTCAAGGTCAGCCTGAACTGCACAATGAGCCCCTGTCTCAAACACACACACACACAAAAAAAAAGACACACTATCATTAGTATCCCTCAGAATATTCTCTCACATGTGAGCACACATATGCCACTCTCTTGCCACTTCCTGGGGCAGCCCCAAAAGTCCTCTTTGTGAGTGTCTGTGGTTGAGCTGTCATGGCTGCCTCCATGCCCTGGAATAATTCAAAATGTTTGCCTTTTGTGGTAATTTTGAAGTTGGGAGGAAGCAGAAGTCTCAAGGTGCCAGATTTGGTGAATAAGGTGGATGAGGACACACAGTGATGTTTTTATAAACTTGATTTTTCATTTAATGGTACTCAGCAGCATTCACTGCATCTTTTTATCACTCTATAGCAACACCTATGAAAGAGGACTTTCAATTTAAAAATAAAAAAAAAAAGGCCTGCTCTGGCAGACACAGGCCCTGGGGTTTGATCTCCAGCTCTGCATGCCATGCCAGCTCCACCCCTGGAATGCTCTGAGATGTGGCACGTACCTGTAATCTCAGCACTTGGAAGGCTGAAAACAAGAGGATCACTACAAGTCCAATCTGTATAGTGAGACACTGTAGACCCTGCACTAAATGCATTTAAAAAAAAAAAAAGAGGACTTTCAGAACTGCTTCAGAAAATGGCAAGAATGATGGGATAAGTGTGTTGGAGGCAAGAGGGAATGGTCCAGGGGATTAATGCCAATGTATTTTTTATTGTATATATTTTTAAAACATTTTCACCATATTTTTGATCACCCTTTGCCAAACCCAAGATGAAAGTGATCCCTGAGGTACTCAGATATTTGCTGAGTTCCCTTGGACCTCGGTGTTCTCATCTGGAAATTGAGAATGATGCAAATATGCTTTTAAAATTGTTCTTGTGTATTGAGTAGTGTGTAAAACTCTCCAGGCCATGGGAGCCAGGAGGCAGGCCCCGTCCCCTTGTCACCAGCACCCGGAGGGAGCACTCACGGAAAAGCACCATGAGGAAGCGGGTCTCATTGAGTATCTGGGCCAGGCCAGCTTGTGTCAGCACCAGCAAGTCATGCTCTTCCACGATGTACAAGGGCTGGGAGAGGTTGGTGCTGGGGGCAGTGGCGCCCTGCTCCAGGGAGCTGCACACAGTGGGGACCCAAGAGGCCACCATCAGCAGGGCTGCCCAGAGAAGCTCCATCACTGTCCTGCAGAGGAGAAGAAGAGAGCATTTATTAGCACAAGTGGGCCTCTTCCCTGCCCCAGTATCGCCTTCCACACCATCACATTTCATCTGGGGACAGTGAGCGGGTGCTGTCCCCAGCAGCACCCAGAGTTTGGCAGCAGCCTGACTCAAAGACAGAACATTGGGACAAGCTTGGCCCCAGGCATAGGTGACTGCTTCAGGAAGCTCAGCACAGATGCACCCCACCTGGAACAGTAGGACCTTCATGTCCGTCGGCTTCCCTGCCACAGAAGAGTCTCACCCCAGGGTGGGCCTCTGGGACAGTTCCCAGCACAGGCTCCCAGGGTCTCTGCCAGCAGGGCCCATGTCCCCTTGCCTTGTGCTCTTCCAGTTTCAGCCTGAATGCCTCTGTGATGGGAAGCCTGCTACCTTACAACGTACCCCATTTGGTTCTTGAAATATTTTCAAGAATATTTTCTTTTAAAAGTCATAAGCACAGAAGGCACTTGTAAAAATGTATTGCATATAAAATAAAAATCTTTCCTTTAACTGTTGCCAAGAAAGCTGTTAAGTTTAGAATTAATCCTTGCAGACACTGAAATGCCCCTGTGGACCTGCTTTGAGTGCACATTTTAAGACACTGTATGGTGCTTAATTCTGTCTTCTTAATCTTTGATACACATAAAGAATCCCCTGATGTTCATCCTCGTACCGGATCAAACTAATTCAGAATTGCTCAAAAATTGAAATTGTTTTTATCAACTTTCAGAATTGCTGAAGATCAAAATATTTGAAGTTTGCCAGGTGATTGTTGTTGTTTTGCTGCTGCTGTTGTTGTTGTTGTTGTTGTTGTTGCTGTTGTTGTTTAAAGTACTGGGAGTTGAACCCAGGCTGTTCACACTAAGCTGCATTCCCAAACCTTTCTTCAGAATTTATTTTTATACAGAGTCTCACTGAGACACTGTGGTGGACTGACAAGTGGTGGTTAACTTTTAACACCCAGTTGAACTGAACCAGCATGGCTTTGGGAGGCCCACCTGGGGACTATTACCACCAAAAATAAAAAGCAGAACAAAGAGAAGCTATTAAGAATCTGTAGGGAGCTGTCGGTTTTCCTGGAGGGGCTTCTCATGCTGTCTTTCCTGATGAATCTGCTGCTCTCTTCAGAAGCACTCGGGACCCTGCTGCTAAGAATGGCTACAGTTCACTCTGGGAAAGCTCTGGTCCTGATGGTGCACTGTTCAGTCTCCAGGAGAAGCCCATCTTGTTGACTTTCCTGATATAGCCTCAGCTGCTCTCATCATTGATGGAGTTTGGGACCTCATTGATCAGGATGGCAATGGCTTAGTTATCTTTCAGGGGAGCTCTGATTCTTCCTTTGAGCATCCTTTTCCTGGCTCTGGAGGTGAGGATGGTGCACTGCTCAGTCTCCTGAATAAACATGTCACATTGACCTTCCTGATGGAGACTCAGCTACTCTCATCATCAGAGGGGCTCTGGACTTCACTGTCACTGAGGATGGCTGTGGTACTTTTGTGGGGAGCTCTTGTTCTTTGAGCATTGCTTCCTGGCTCCAGTGCAGATCCCTCAGTCTGCTGACACAGATCCTTCATCCTGATGGTACAGACTTTCTAGCTTCCACCACTGACCTTTGGGCCTTCCCAGCACAGATCTACAAAGTGGGTCTACATGAGACATTGTTGTGGGCTGAAGGCCTTCAGTTGGACTCATACAGGACATTACCATGGGGTCCAGGCCTGCAGCTGGATTCCTTGGTCTTTAGTGTGTGGGCAGATTTCCTGAACACGTTTTGTATATAACTCTTTGGGTGACTATTATAAAACAATCCTGTAAATTATGTGTCCTGTATTAAATTGTGCCTCCCAAAACACCCAAACCATAACATCGTCTAAAAGTTCTTTGCCTACATGGAGGCATCAAAGTACTAGGATGTTAATTTTCATTGTACAGAAGAAAGTCACTAGAATGACCCTTTGTTTTCTATGCTAAAACAAGGAAGGGCTGCCAGAACCTTCCTGGGCCTGACATTGGCCACCCAGAATCTTACTGAGCAGGAGTGGTCAGATTTTCAAAAGTGCCAACAGATCTCCTGGCATAAAATCTTTCAAGTAAAAGTTTTAAGACCCTCTCTGTGCCACTTGTAAGAGGAAAGTGGAGCCTGGGCCAGTGGCTGTAGAACCTATAAAAGCAACGCTGCTGTTGGGCTCAGGCAGGAAGGATGGTAATCAGACACTGCTGGCTGAGAGGCACGCCTCCCATGGCAGCTCCTGCCGCTCCAGCCTTCCCTTTGATTCATTCACCAGTTATTTGTCCACTCTCCAAATATTCCTGAAGCTTGTTACATGTTACACACATTATAAGCTATTGGATGCTACAGACACAAAAGTCAAAAAATTGGCGTGCATTCTGGTCATGGGAAACATGGTGGTTGAGATCAACAGATACAAGGAAACTCAGAAGCTCACCCACACTGAGGGGAAATGGAGATAAGGGAAGACTTGGAAGGGATGGGAGGGAGGCACATTAATGTTAACACAATTAACAAGGCAACCATAGATAACTTCATCCAGAAGATGGCATTTGACTAAGGAAGCAGAGGAATGGGCTATTTGCATTTCCAAGGGTGCTCAAGGGGGTAGTTCTGTCCTCTGCTCTTTAAAAAAAAAAAATCTATGCTTTATTTAGATTGAAGTAAACTATACAAAATTTTCTTCACCAAAAATAACAAAATATTCATTTGGTAGATTTTCCAGGCTTTGGTTATAAATCAAGATGAGGCAGTAGACAGAATTGTGGAAAAAGAAGAAAACAGACCAGGTAGCTGCCTGGATGATGACCTCCAATTCCATCTGGACCAAGGAGCAGAAGTGTTGAACACTTACCTACCAATAAGCTTATGAAGATGTGGGCTCAACCAAGGAGTATAAATAGCAATAACCAGGCGTGGAATACAGCTGCAGGCTTTCCACTCAAACTTGAATTGTAACCTCTTTTTTAAAAGTTCATTTAGTTAAACCAAAATCTACACTGAAAGCTGGTGAGCTTGTCTCTTGTAATACCTTTAACTGTCCTTTAGAGATTTTAATAACGTTCAGGATTTTTTGTTTATTTTTGTGGTACCAGGAATCAAACTCAGGACCTTGTTCTTGTGAGTCAAACATTTACTCCACTGAGCTATCTCCCCAGCCTACTAGCACTCCTAAAATGCCTACTAATCACAGGGTATTGTTAAGCTTCACCATAGCATTTCATAAAATGCATTCCTTTCTCCCACATTAACTCAAAATTCAGATTAAAAGATATAAGCATGAAAAATTGGTGAAAAATTCATTTTTTTCAAATATTGACAACTTCCTTTCACAGTATCTATTTTACCTTTCAAATTTTATCTACTCTTTCAGGTTCTCATGTTAGCAAAACAATACAGGATGAGGGAAAGTAGAAAAGAAAGAAGGAAGAGGAAAATACGTGTGTGTGTGTATATACACAGGATAGCTTGGATAATTGTACTGCTGATTTCTCAGGTCTATTGCAAGGAGCAATTAATGCTTAAGTTTTTCTCCCTCTATTTTAAGTTTTTATAACTTTTTTCACCAATTTTGCATGCTTTCATCTTTTAATCTGAACAACTAATTTGGAAGACAACATTGCAATATAATAACCGTTGTTGAATTTGTATTGTTTAGTGAAATTCTGTATATTTTCTAATTTTTTTTACTTTTTTATTTTTTTAAAAAATGACAACTGAATACCTGAAAAGTGATCCATAGTGCAGCCTAAAACAATACCACCATGCCACCAGCAGAGGTCATGCCTAAATGAAGCATGGCACTTTCAGTGCTGTCTTCCTGAGACCCTTCAAGTGGGCCTCAAGTCCACTGAAACTCCGGACCCCTCCTAATTCCAGCTGGCCCAGTGTCTTCAGCCACCCCCATTCCTACCCCTTTGTTCTCTGTGCCATGGACCTTACTTCACCCTACACCGACCTGGTATCGTCCGTGTCCCCTCTCCCCACCCCTAAAGGCACACTGCCCAGGCCTACAAATTTCAGTTGGGAAGAAAGTGGCCACCATGGATGCTTACTAACATGGAGTGCCGTGTTGCCCACCAGCTGGTGTGCTCAGTGCACACCGCATCTGTCACCTAGGGCCTCCCAAGACCCATGCCCCAGGCACACCTTCTGTCCAACACAGCCAAGACTTGCTTGCTGGCCCATGTTTCTGCTCTCTACTTTCCCCACTCCATTTCTTACACAGCCACCAGTGAGTTCCTTTTTTTTTTTTTTTTTTTCATTTCATTTCATGTGTTTGGTGCAGCTTGGACTCCTAGTGATCCTCCTGCCTCAGCTTCCCCAAATCTGGGATTATAGGCATGTACCACCACACCCGAACTGAGTCACCAGGCCAGCATGCCCCTGGGGGCAGGGCCTACACAGCATACAGAACAGGCGATCATACCCTGGTCCCTGTGCTTGCCAAAGTAGGCACTTGGTTTGCTGAGCTATCTCACCAGCCCTCAGTGAGTTCCATCTTAAACATAAGGCAGATCATATAGCTCCTATTGCTCCAGAGTTCCAGCAGGACACCATCATGCACAGTCCAGAGCTTGACTTGTGGCTGCTCAGGTCCACTCTGGCTCTAGACCTTACTTTTGCCCCATCTAATCTTTCCCCGCTCTGCCCTCTCTCCTTGTTCGTTATCCTGCTTTCTCCTCCTTGAGACAGTAGCCTTTGCCTATGCCTCCTCTGCCCACTTCGCAGCCTTTCCATCAGACCCCAGCCAGACACCAGCCCATCAAGGGAGTTTTCAACCCTCTGCTTTCAGCAACCTACCAATGCAGCAGTATTGCTTTATACTTTTCATTAATATTTCTTTTTTTATATATTCGGTACAGGTCTTACTACAACTCAGACTTATAGTGACCCTCCTGTTTTCTGCCTCCCCAGGGCTGGGATCACAGGCACAAACCACCACGCCCATCCTTAGCTTTTCTGGGTGTACCTTGTTTTCTTTAACTCTTAAATGTCAAAGTCATTATTCAGAGCTGGTTCCCCACCTCCTGGAGTAGTGTGTGGACATGATTTAGGGTTCAGCACATGTGTGGTGGGCAAATGGATGAGTGGATGAATGAATGAGATAATTAATTCTCACAACAGACTCTGGAGTCCATTTCAGATGTTCTCAACCTATGAGAACCCACTAGAATTTCTGGGGAGCTTGGCAAAAATACCGGCACTTAAGCACAAACCCACCCTGAGTGAGCTTGGACCCCCTGGTTCACCCTAATGCATGACCATCTTTAGGATACAATGCTTGGGTGAGGGAAACCTGTCAGCGTGGGCCTCATGGGGCAGAGTTGCCACTAATGCTCATACCTGCGGGAAGTGGGGACACTCTCAGAGCTGCTGGGCCCCTCTGGGTTGGCCTTGCAGAAGGGAAGTCGTGATCTTGAAGCAGGCTGCTGGCCTCGCCCGAGATCAGAGTGAAACAGGTTGGCAGCCAGACAGTCCAAAGAAATCCAGGAACAGAAAAGAAGCTCCTTTCAAAGCACACCAAGGCCACCGCAACCTGCAGCAATGTTCTGGGTTCTGGAGTTCTGGTGGGCCAAGTGGCCCTGGAGAAGAATGGGCCATTGTTGAGTCAGAGGGGCCCTGACAGCAGCCCCCCACCCCCATAGAGAAAAGAGCACGCTCTCTCTCTCTCACTCTCTCTCTCTCCTCTCTTGTCTCTTATCTCTGTCTCTGTCTCTCTCTCTCTCTCTCTCTCTCACACACACACACACACACACACACACACACACACACACACACACAGCTGGAGTTTTATGGAAGTCAGAAACAGACATGGCCTGGACACAGGATTTGAGGACCTAACCTATGCAGTTCAGGCTGGCCTTGAGCTCACTCTTGTGTCCCAGGCTGGTCTTAAACTCACACTGATCCTCCTGCCTCAGCCTCCCAAGTTCTGGGATTACAAGCATGCACTACCACGCCCGGCTCTGAATACATCTTATTCACTCTTTCTGAGATGTTTTCTGTCCCGTACAATGGCATACAACTCAGATATGGGGTAAGATTAAACAAGAAAAGCAGCAGAGAACCAGGACTTGCCTCCTCCCACCTGCCTTGGCCTTCACACTGGGTGCTGGCATTTTCATGGGGCTTTCTCTTTCCTTTGTATCAATGCAGGTGATCAATCCCAGGGCCTCACATATACTAAGCCGATACTCTACCACAGACCTACACATCAGCCCTTGGGTGCACTTGGCTCACTCTGCTACAGCCACGTGGACATGTCCGCCAGTCCTTAAATATGACCACTGCATGCTACCCCAGGGCTGTTACACTTGCAGACTCCCCTGGCAGCAGCTCCTCCCCCAGGGAAGCCCATGGTTCACACCTTTAGACCCTTGAAGTCTCTTGTCACATGTCACTTCTCACTGGCCTTTTCCTGACCACTTTGTCTAAAATAATAACTCCACGCACCTTTCAATTGACTCAGCGACTCCCCATTCTCATTCCAGCCTTTATTTTTTTTCATAGCCTTAATCACCTTTTAAATTATATATCATTTCCTTTGCCTAGCATATAAGAGGTACCCAATAAAAATCTGTTGGATAGATAAACAAAAGGCCCTTGATCTGTTTATCAGCATTATTATTATGGTCAGAGGTTGCAGAGGCAGCTTTGCACTGGCCTGTGCTCTCTGATACTGATGAAGAGGTGAATGTTGTGCTCAGTCTGCCTGCAGAATGTAAAAGCAGCCCACCAGCCTCAGAGTAAAGAGTGGATCAATAGAGTTGAGAATGCCACCAGGGCCAGTAGAGAATGCTGTGACCAAGCTTGGTGGAAATTAGAGAAGCTGCTATGTGGAAATGGGCCACACTGACCTGGCTGGGACATGAGGCAGGGTCAGAGGGGAACCTGACACAGTAAGGGACACGTGAACTGTGGAATGTTGGAAGTGGCTTCCTGAGCTTCCTCTAAGCAATGCCCCCATCTCCCCTCCTCTGCCGGGGACTGTTCTGAGGCCTGAAGTTCCTATAAGTGCTGGTGCCTGGGGTTTCACCCCTACTTGGTTTAAACCTAGAGAGGAAAAAAAACACATGTGCACTTTGTACCCAGAGTATTAGAAATGAACTTGTACCTGTTGCACATGGAAGGTTGCACCACAAGAAGTGGCGATAAAAAATACTGAGTAAATATTAAGCAGTTCATGTTCATTGAGTCAACAAATATTTAAGGAGCTCTTCCTATGCAGCAGCTATTGTTCTTAGTGCTGGGGTATGGTGGTGTAGAAGACCCAAAATCTATATCCTCATGAAGCTTGGGTTCATCCACGTGCATGTGGGGTGTGTGTGTGTGTGTGTGTGTGTGTGTGTGTGTGTGTGTGTTAAAACTTTGGGAGCTTGATATTGTCCACTAGTGCCACTAGAGGACTTGGCTGGCAAACATGCTCTGCTGGGATATTTTTGGCTACAGTTCTCAGAGACACGGTGTCCTGGCAGCACACTGTGAACCTGCACCTCAGCATAGAAATGAGGAGTAATGGGTGCTGAGCAGAATGAGGGGGGAGCCAAGGGCAGAGAAATGGTGGGAAAGCACGTGGGGCCTGGAGCTTTTGTCAAGGTCTTGGCTGACTATGAGAAAGGGGGAGCTGCGGGAGGCCTTGTACTGACTTTTTAATGCTTTATTTAGACAGAATATAATTCACACTGGTACAAATCAGTAAATTTACAGAGTTGTGGGGCCAAACAATGTTTCCAGGGTTAACAATGTACACATCTGCATGCATGGGTGTGAACGTGCTCCTGCACATGCACAAGGCTTCATGTTCTTAAGTTCTAGAAACCAGATTTCCTAAAACTCTTTTATCTTCTGGGTAAATGCACCCACTTTACAAAAACTGAGCAAGTTATTGAGAGCTTTGGAAATAGGGTAGGTTCTGCCTAATGTATTGAAAACTGTCTGGAATGTTTAGAGGGCTTTCAAAATGTGCTAGCTGTAAAAAAAAAAAAAAAAAAAACGTGCTAGGTGTAATGCCAAAGTAAACATTTGGGTACTGAGGAACTGCCCATCTATATCAGTCAGTGTTTACTAGAGAAACAGATATATCAGTACATAAGAATGTCCAAGATTGCCTTCCAGTGGCCACCCAGAGTCAGATGTCCATCATTCGAGGGCCTTCCTGGTGAGCTTGGCAGCCACTCGCTCTCCACATGCCCCAGGCATGTGCTTTCTGTGTACTGGCAAGTGGTGAGCAGAAGATACACAGGACTGGCTTATTTATTATCGCTGGTGCATCTTTTCTGTTAAAATAGAATGAAGTCCCAGCTCTCTTTTCAGACTAGCTGATGACTAGAATTCCCAGGTGCCACACCATCTACCCGTTCAGAATGCCACCCTCCCCCCCCCACAGCTCCTGGAGTGGGTATTATCTGGCAGGCACTGTGAGCCCTGAGATAAACCTGGCAAAGAGCGGCTCCTGCCAGCCTACAAAGCCTGGCCAGTGGAAAGTTGAAGACTTGGAGTCCTTGCCGACTTGGAACTCTGCCCTCTCTTGCAAGTGGTGGGGCCAAAGTTCCCTACGGGAGGCTGATTGCGCAGTTTAGATTCTGAAGAAAGAAATGATTACAAGCGTGAAAGCTGAAGGAAGCAGAGCACTTTTTCTATCTTCAAGGCTCAAGAACAAGGTAACTGGACAAGAAATCCTTCAGAAGCAAGTGGCAACTGCCCCTGAGGTCTCTGCTGATGAAGCCAGGAAGGGGCATTGTGAGAAGTGGTTTGGGGAAACTTCTGAGAGCAGAGTGGGGCTGGGAGTTCTTACAGCTCTCCTGTCAAGAAATTCAGGGGCAGAACTCTGGGAGGCTAAGGCAAGAAGGCCACAAATTTGAGCCCAGCCTAAATAATTCAGCAAGATGCTGTTTCAGAAAATAGTAAAAATAGCTGGGATGTAGTTCAGTTTGAAGACACTGGTTCAATCCCCAGTACAAACTAAAGGAAAGGAGGGAAGAGAAGGAAGGAGGAAATGAAGGGAGAGAGGGAGTAAAAAAGGGAGAGAGAGGAAGGGAGGGTGGGAGGGAGGAAGGAAGGAAGAAAAGAAGGAAGGAAGGAAGGAAGGAAGGAAGGAAGGAAGGAAGGAAGGAAGGAA
>PVKN010011416.1:0-21695 GCA_004027915.1 Capromys pilorides | reverse complement strand
GGCAGGGCTGGTGTAGGGCCCCTGGTCCCAGCCCCGCCTACTCACTGGCGTCTCTCCCTGCAGGGCACTGTAGTCTTCACCACGCAGGTGCCCGCCCTGGGCCGCTACGTCTTCCTGCTGCACGGCTACCAGCCAGCCCACCCCACCTTCCCTGTCGAGGTCCTCATCGATGGGGGCCGTGTCTGGCAGGGTGAGTGGCTTGGGGGGCCAGGTGCTGCGGTGTTGGGTCTCACAGGTCCCAGTGCTGCTGCCAGTTCTCACACTAATCAGGGGCTGCTGTGGGCGTTCGCCTTCACCTGGCTCGCCGCACCCCCAGGAAAGTCTCGTCCCGTGTGTGCCCACACACTGTCCACGTCCTCAGGATGCCAGCTTGTGTCTCTGTCACAGACAGTGGAGTGAGCGTTTGATGCAGTGCGCAGCCACGCCAGGGACCCACGCGCGGGTGCTGCTGCGTGGCCCTGGGGCCCTAGGATCCGGCTTCTGCAGCGTGGGGCGTGGGGCAGCACACACTCCTTGGGTTGGTGCGGCCCCTCCTCCTGGTGTCTCCAGCAGCACCGCACATGGGCCTGGGCCAGGCTGGAGAGCCAGGTGCGCAGCCGGCCCTGACCCTGCCTCTGCCCCGCCCAGGTCATGCCAACGCTAGCTTCTGCCCTCATGGCTACGGCTGCCGCACCCTGGTGCTGTGTGAGGGCCAGGCTGTGCTGGATGTGACTGACAGCGAGCTCACGGTGACCGTGCGCGTGCCCGAGGGCCGCTGGCTCTGGCTGGTGAGTCCAGGCGGGCATCCCCTCTCAGGAACTGGCTTTCTGTCTGCTTCCACAACATGAAGAGTCTCGCTCGGGGTGCCTCCGCCTGCCCCAGACCCTGCGCCGGGTGCAAGTGATCACCTCTGCCGTGGGCCCTCTAGGGCCACCACACTGTCGGCTACCCTGGCCCTGCTGGGCAGAGCAGCCTTCCCGCAGGAGGCTGCTGTGCCTTGGACACAGAGATGTCCCAAGCGGTGTGGCTGTGGCCAGCTCCGCGTGTGGCCCAGCCTCCTTGCCTGGGCCAGTGGGCTTGCAGCTTGCCCCAGAGCAGGGCTGGCCTTGGGCAGGTGATGGGGGCAGGGGGCATCCCGCATTGCATGTTGCTGCCTCGGGCTCTGGCCGTGGTGCCCGCACTGGTCCCTGGCCTGGGCCAGGGAAGCTGATAGGCACTGTCCCCTAGGATTACGTGCTTGTCGTCCCTGAGGATGCCTACAGCTCCAGCTACCTGCGGGAGGAACCCCTGGACAAATCGTATGACTTCATCAGCCATTGTGCTGCCCACGGCTACCATATCAGGTAGGCTGGGCTTGGAGGGCCGGGTGGGGAGGGCTGGGTGGTCCCGCCTTACCACCCGCTCCTCATTGCAGCCCCGGGAGCTCGTCCGCATTCTGCCAAGACTCCGCCACCTCGTTGTCCCTCTTCTATAATAATGGGGCCTTGCCTTGTGGCTGCCACGAGGTGGGCGCCACAGGCCCCACGTGCGAGCCCTTCGGGGGCCAGTGTCCCTGCCGGGCCCACGTCATCGGCCGTGACTGCTCCCGCTGCGCCACTGGCTACTGGGGCTTCCCCAACTGCAGACGTGAGTACCACAGTACCCAGTGCCCAGGTGCCTGGGTTCCTGGGGAGCTCGCTCCTCGGGGGCTTGCCCAAGGTCGGGGTGCATGGTGTAGGGTAAGCAGCCTGCAGCCTGACTGGACACCAGGTGCTGGACGCCCACTCTGAGGATTTGTCTAGAAGGTTCCAGTGGCCCACAGGTGCCCTCTAGCCTCTGACGACAGGGCCATGGCTCTAGGTCTGAGGCTCTGCCTGAGGTTCAGCCCAGCCGATAGGGGGTGCACCTGCGGGGCCCCTGCCTTCCCACCACCTCCTGGAGCCCTGCCTTGGCTCCTGAGGGGGTGCAGGGTCAGCCAGCACCATCCACCCCACAGCCTGTGACTGCGGCGCCCGCCTGTGCAACGAGCTCACGGGCCAGTGTATCTGCCCGCCGCGCACTGTGCCTCCCGACTGCCTGGTATGCCAGCCACAGACCTTTGGCTGCCACCCCCTGGTCGGCTGTGAGGAGTGCAACTGCTCAGGGCCTGGTGTCCAGGAGCTCACAGACCCCACCTGTGACGTGGACAGTGGCCAGTGCAGGTGAGCACCTGGGATGGGGTCTGTGCACCCACCCGCACCTCCATCCTTAGGAGGCGCTCCAGGTGGGGTCCCCACGGGTCAGGGCAGGGGGAGCTCAGCCAGCCTGTGTGCCCCGGCAGGTGCAGACCCAACGTGGCTGGACGCCGCTGTGACACCTGTGCCCCGGGCTTCCACGGTTACCCCAGCTGCCGCCCCTGTGACTGCCACGAAGCTGGCACTGCGCCAGGCGTGTGTGACCCGCTCACAGGCCGGTGCTACTGCAAGGTGAGGACACCAATGCCCAGCCCTGACCCTACACCGAGCTGTCCCCTGCAGCCCTCCGAGTGGCTGGGGCTTCCCAGAAGCTTTTGGGGGTGAGCAGGTGGCGAGAGCCAGGGGACAGCTTCCCTGGGCATGGCCAACCACCCCTCGGTGCCCCTGCCCCTAGGAGAATGTGCAGGGCCCGCGGTGTGACCAGTGCCGCCTTGGGACCTTCTCCCTCGAAGCTGCTAACCCCAAGGGCTGCACCCGCTGCTTCTGCTTTGGGGCCACGGAACGCTGCAGGAGCTCTGCCCATGCCCGCCATGAGGTAGGAGCCACGGCAGGGGGCCACACGGCTCTCCATAGCAGACACTAGAATGCAGGCTGGGGCCGTGATGCATGGGTGCCACCTACGTGTGACCCTCCTGTGTGCCTGCAGTTTGTGGACATGGAGGGATGGACCCTGCTGAGTGCTGACCGCCAGGTGGTGCCCCACGAGCGCCGGGAGGCAATGGAGCTGCTGTACGCGGACCTGCGGCACCTCGCCGACTCTGTCCCCGAGTTGTACTGGCAAGCCCCGCCCTCCTACCTGGGAGACCGGGTGAGCAGGGACATCAGGCCAGGGGCCGGCACTCCAGGGGCGGCGAGGTTGTGTCCAGAGACGAGGGGCTCTGAGGCTGGAGGGGTGGAAGAGAAACTGGCGAAGGTGCCCAGGCCCCTCTGGGGTGGAGACCCTGGGAGAACGTGGAGTGAGGCCACTACCGCCAGGCTTGGGCCCGTGTCCAGCGTGTCACCTCCTGCTGCACTCCCGCTAGGTGTCGTCCTATGGAGGGACCCTCCGCTATGAGTTGCACTCAGAGACCCATCGTGGAGACGTCTTCATCCCCACTGAGAGCCGGCCGGATGTGGTGCTGCAGGTGGCGCAGGGGCTGGACGTGGCAGGCGGGGAGGCCTGGTGCCCTCTGCGACAGCAGCCCAGCCCCTGGCTGCCCCTCACCCACCCCACGTCTCCCAGGGCAACCAGATGAGCATCACCTTCCTGGAGCCTGTGTACCCTGCACCCGGCCACGTCCATCGTGGGCAGCTGCTGCTGGTGGAGGTGAGTGGAGCTGGCCCGGCCCCAGGCAGTGCAGGGACCTAACCCCTGGGCCTTGTTTGTGAGGGAAACCGGGGAGGGGGCTGCTGGGGGCTGCTGCTGGCCCGCACCGCACCATTGGCCTGTCGGGTGAGCAGCTCCCTACAGCTCTGTGGCCGCTTGGCTTCCTCCACGGCGAGCTGCCCCTCGGTGTGTTTGCTGCTTTGCTTTTGGCCTCTTGGCCATCTTGGCTTTTTAGTGGAGTTCATTTTCGCAATACTAGGGATTAAATCTAGGGTGCTAGGATTACAGACCTGTGCCACCAGGCCAGGGTGCATTTAGGTGCTTAACCTGGAACCTGGAACCAACGTAGCTATGGGGTGTGAGGTAGGGGTCAGGCTGCTGGCCTTGCGTGTGGGTGACCTGCTGCACCTCTGCCTCCACTGAGGGTCTGCTCTGCTCTCCTGCTTCTGCTCCCTGGGATGGGAACCAACAAGCTCCTGCCTTGGCCTTGCAGGGAAACTTCCGGCACATGGAGACGCACAACGCCGTGTCCCGGGAGGAGCTCATGATGGTCCTGGCGGGCCTGGAGCAGCTGCAGATCCGAGCCCTCTACTCGCAGATCTCCTCAGCTGTCTCCTTGCGTAGGGTGGTGCTGGAGGTGGCCAGCGAGATGGGCATGGGACCTCCAGCCAGCAACGTGGAGCTGTGCATGTGCCCTGCCAACTACCGTGGGGACTCGTGCCAGGTGAGGTCGGGCGGGTGCCAGGCTGGGAGCCTGCTCCTCTCCCTCCCCATGCGCGCACTCCTGCTGCAAGTGCTCTTGGTTCTGGCCCCAGTTCCTGGCTTCCTGCCCCTTGCCTGGACACTGTGCGCACTGGCTTGCGGTCAGCTGCTCCACCGTTAGCGTCTTCCTGCTGTCCATGTACTGCCTCCTCCTCCATCTATCCAGTCTTCGTGTCTGTCTTGATGTCCAGTTACCTGTCACCTCTTCATCCCTCACTTGACCACCCCCTTACTGCTTGATCCAGTCCTAGGTGGCTTCTGCCACAAATGAGGATCATGGCCCCAGTCCCCTGCAGAGCGGGACATCTCCACATGGGGAGGCTCTGCCCACGTAGAGGGGCTTGGTCACCAGGCCCAGCCATCCTAAAGCCAGGGTCTGCACAGCCCTGGCAGCCCTGCCCGTGGGCCTGAAGGTGGCAGCCAGACACCTGGCCCGTGTCGTGCTCTCAGCTGGCCTCTGCCCAGTGTCTGTGTGCTGTCTGGTGCTCCTGGGGCAGTGCACCCAGCTGGTGGTCCCTGTCGGTGCATGCAGGCCCCTTGGCCCACCCTGGAGCAGCTCCCTTCCTGCCCAGCCCAGCCCAGCCCAGCCCAGGACTGGCCCTGCCTACCTCGCTGATCGCCCATTGTCTCTCTGCTTTGCAGGAGTGTGCCCCTGGCTATTACCGGGATGTCAAAGGACTCTTCCTGGGACGATGTGTCCCCTGTCAGTGCCATGGCCACTCAGACCACTGCCTCTCTGGTTCTGGCGTCTGTGTGGTAAGGAGGATCCATGGGGAAGGGGCAGGCTGGCTGGGGGCCTCTGGGCCTCTGGGCCTCTGGGCCTCTGGGGCTGTGGTTCCCAGACACACTTGAGGCCCAGCGCCTGAGGCATGGGGTCCCTGGCAGGGTTGGGTGGGGTGGGGCCTCCTCTCTTGGTGCTGACCGTCCACTCTGCCCAGGGCTGCCAACATAACACGGAGGGGGACCGCTGTGAGCGCTGCCGGGCCGGCTTTGTGAGGAGCAGGCCTGACGACCCCTCGGCCCCCTGCGTCAGCTGCCCCTGCCCCCTGGCAGCGCCTTCCAACAAGTAAGCTGCACTGGCAACCAGAGCCCAGATTCCCGTAGCCTGACCCCCTTTTCCACCTCCTAACACCCCACTGTTCTTCTCACTGTCTTGGGAACCTGGAGTTGCTGGGGTGGGGTCACCAGGTGTGTTCTGCAGCACCTGGCGGCTGAGCACAGGTGCGGTTCCAGGGCCAGAGGAATGCAAGCACTTAGTGATCTCTGTCTCGCAGCTTTGCGGAGGGCTGTGTCCTGCGAGGCGGCCGCACCCAGTGCCTCTGCAAACCTGGCTATGCTGGGGCCTCCTGCGAGCGGTGAGCCAGGTGGGGGCTGGAGTGCAGACCCCAGGGTGGTCCTATGTGGGGCGCAGGAACCGACCCGATCCCTTACTGCCACCCCAGGTGCGCACCTGGCTTCTTTGGAAACCCTCTGGTGCTGGGCAGCTCGTGCCGGCCCTGTGACTGCAGTGGCAACAGTGACCCCAACATGATCTTCAGCGACTGTGACCCCCTGACGGGCACTTGTCGTGGCTGCCTGCGCCACACCACCGGACCTCACTGCGAGAGCTGCGCCCCTGGCTTCTATGGCAACGCCCTCCTGCCCGGCAACTGCACCCGTAGGCACCCTGGGCACGGCCATGCGGCTCATGGCCCTCGCCCTACCCACCCCGGCTCACCATCCACCCGTGTCCCTTCAGGGCCATAGGCAGGGCTGGCCAGGGAGTGGGCAGCGGTGGGCACGGCAAGGAGGGGCTAGATGTGGGGCGGCCCCCAAGGCTCCTGGGCCAGGAGCCTGCTCACAGCCTCTTCTCCTGTAGCCTGTGACTGCTCCCCATGTGGGACGGAGGCCTGTGACCCCCAGAGTGGCCGCTGCCTGTGCAAGGCAGGTGTGACTGGGCAGCACTGTGACCGCTGCCAGGTAGGACTTCAGGATCGGCCGAGCTCGGGGCTGGAGGAAGCGGAGTTCTCGGCGCTGGGCAGGACTGTGACCACAGCTTGTGCCCGCAGGAGGGACACTTTGGTTTTGAGGGCTGTCAGGGCTGCCGCCCTTGTGCCTGCGGACCAGCCGCCCAGGGGCCCACGTGCCATCCACAGAGTGGGCAGTGCCTCTGCCGCCCCGGAGCTGGGGGACTCCAGTGTCGCGAATGTGCCCCTGGTCACTGGGGCCTTCCGGAGCAGGGCTGCAGGCGTGAGTACGGCAGGTTATGGGGGGGCAGGGGGCACCATGCTGCGTCTGTGCTGACCCTGCCCTCCCCTGCAGGCTGCCAGTGCCCGGGGGGCCACTGCGACCCCCACACAGGCCGCTGTACTTGCCCGCCAGGGCTCAGCGGGGAGCGCTGTGATGCCTGCAGCCAGCAGCACCAGGTGCCAGTGCCAGGCGGCCCCGGGGGCCCGGGCATCCACTGCGAAGGTGCGCTGTACTGTGTGGCTCCCCTGTCTCCTCATCCCTGCAGCTCTGCTTGCTGACAGTGGGGCTCCCAGCCTGCACTCACTGGTGGCCCCTGGCTTTGTTTCCCAGGAAACCCCACCCCTGTACTCTGGGACCCCGTGGCCCCTGCTGGCCACACACTCACCCTCTTCTCCCCAGATTGGTACTGTGGCTCCAGCCTCGAACCCTCTCTGCTGCCACAGGTCCCGCCCCTCCCCCGCCCCAGCCCTCACAGTGTGATCCGTGTCCTGAGGCGGCTGCCTGTGCCTGGCCATTCTCTCCTGACCTTTAACACCTTCAGCCTGGCTCAGTCTCTTGTGCCAACTCCAGGACCCAGCTGCCAGTCCCATGAGCTCTCTTGGTCTTGTGACCCTTCACTGGCCAGCTTCTCTGGAAATCTTGTGATTCCATGTGACTCCCTGACCCTGCACTGACCCCGGACCCTCAGCCCTACCTGTAGCCCCTGCCCAGACCTGTGACATTGTTGTGACCCAAGATGGTGGCCTGCTGTGCTCACCACGTGGCCTCTGCTCATGCTAACCCTGTGACCCTTTGGTGTTCCCAGTGTGTGACCATTGTGTGGTCTTGCTCCTGGATGACCTGGAGCGCGCCGGCGCCCTCCTCCCTGCCATCCACGAGCAGCTGCGAGGTGTCAACGCCAGCTCTGCGGCCTGGGCCCAGCTGCACAGGTTGAACGCCTCCATCGTTGACCTCCAGGTACTGCGCAGCACCATCCCCGAAGTGCAGGTGCTGCTTCCACCCGTCCGGGGCTGTACACGTTGTCACCTCCACTTCCACCTCCCACAGGCCCAGCTCCGAGGCCCCCTGGGCCAGCGCTCCAAGACAGAGCAGCAGCTGCATACCCTGGAGCAGCAGAGCCTAGACGTTGAGCAGGATGCACAGCAGCTGAGCAGCCAGGCAGGACCCTGAAACCTCCACCCAGAGTCACCCTGGGGTGTCCTTCCAGGGAGCACCTGCTCTCCCTGGAAGTCCCTACCCTGGCCCTTGAGCCCACCCCACCCCACCCTGGTCACTCCCCGGCCCCAGCTATGCTCCAGCTTCAGGGCTGTGGTGTGATGGGCTCTACATCCACAGGCCATGGAGGCCCGTGACCGGGCAGGCTGGCTGCTGGACAGTACCGAGGGCGTGCTGCGCCGGGCACAGACATTGCTGGCGGCTGTCCAAGCGGCGGACCGCGCTCTGAGTGGTAGGGCTGACCTTGCCTGGCTGCAGCATGGGCTTCAGTGCAGGGAGACTTCCTGGGGTTCTGCGTGTGCGCTTGGCCTCGAGGGCTGGCAAGACTTGGTGTTTGGTGGGGAGACGGCACCTGTGGAGTACTCAGAGGAGAGAGGCAATCGAGGGGTGGGCGAGGGGCTCATGTGGCCGGGGCAAGCTCTGGTTAGTCACTGGGAAGTCCTTAGTCACACACTTGAGACCTGTGACCAACCAGAAACGAGGGTTCCCTGAGCTTCTGTACCTTGCGATGAAGCAGACGGTGAGCTTACAGGATGGGAGGCCGGGCCAGCCAGGGGGAGGAGAGGAGATGAAATCTCAGCTAGCACTGGCCAGTGAGCATGGGGGACAGGGAAGGCCCCTGAGGAGTCTGGGAGCAGCGGGGTGGGTGGGCACTGCAGGAGGGCAGCTTTGGCCCTCAGCCAAGCCTCGGAACCACCAGTGCTCTTGTGTTGTGTCCTGGTAGCCCACTGAAACTGTCCCAGGGGCCCAGGCCCTGACAGGTCCCCTTTCTGCAGAGCTGGTGTCCCAGCTGGGCCACGTCTCCCCTGCCAACACATCGATCCCGTCGGGTGAGCAGCTGCGCCAGGCCCTGGCAGAGGTAGATAAGTTGCTGCAAGAGATGAGGGACCGCGACCTTGGGGCTCCCCAGGCAGTGGCTGAAAATGAGCTGGCCAAGGCCCAGCGGCGTGAGTAGCGGCCACCCTGTTGGGAGGGGCAGGGTGAGTGGTGGGAGGTCGGACCTAAGGTCAGTGTGGAGAGGTCGCCGCCTGCCTCGAGGTGCAGGGTGGTGAGGGCCAGAGGTCATGCAGGGGTCTGGTTGCCGGAGCAGCTGCCCTTGCTTCCTGGGCTGGCCAGTGCTGGCCAGTGTGCAGGAGCAGCTGAGCAGCCGCTGGGGGAAGAACCAGGAGCTGGCTAAGCACATCCGCGACCGGCTGGCCCAGCACGAGGTGGGCCTCATGGACCTGCGAGAGGCCCTGAACCGGGCGGTGGCCACCACTCGGGAGGCCGAGGAGCTCAACAGCCACAGCCAGGCGCGCCTCGAGGAAGCCCTGGTGAGGGCCCTGCCCCGCGTCTGCCCTGCTCACCTCCCACCCTGTGGTCCTTCTGCTCCGCACAGCCCTAATTTTCATTCCATCCGCTTGCCTTTAGCAACGGAAGCAGGAGCTATCCCGAGACAATGCCACCCTGAAGGCCACCCTGGAGGCCGCTGCCCGTAGCCTGGCCCGTGTCTCTGAGCTTCTGCAGGGCATGGAGCAGGCAAAGGAGGTGAGCCCCCCGCACATCCGCACACCGCGTCGGGCCCCTTCCTGCCCAGCTCTGCCCCAGCCCGCAGGCTTCGGTGGACTCCAAAGTGTAATTCTGGGTCCCAGAGGCAGTAAGCAGGGTGTAGGGGTGGGATGGGGGACTCTCCTAAGCCTGTCCATCTCCAGGACCTGGAGCGCTTGGCTGCCAGCCTGGATGGGGCCAGGACCCCGCTGCTGGAGAAGATAGGAACCTTCTCCCCAGCCAGCAGCAAGCTGGACCTCGTGGAGGCTGCTGAGATCCACGCAGTGCAGCTAGACCAGCTGGCGCTCAACCTGTCCGGGTGTGTAGCCAGGGATGCACCCCAGTCCTGCAGAGCACAATTAGGCCAGGATAGGGCAGCTAGTCTGGGAGGGCTCCTTGGAAACAGAAACTGTCATCCCCAAAGGGGCCAGGCCTTCCTCAGCCCACAGGAGGTTGGATCCCAGAGCAGCAGGAAGGGCACACAGGTAGCAAGTGGGCTGGGGCTGGCTGACCACCCCCGCATTGCGTGTCACTGATCCTCCTGCCTGGCGCAGCATCATCCTCGGTATCAACCAAGACCGTTTCATCCAGAGGGCTGTGGAGGCCTCCAACGCCTATAGCAGCATCCTGAAGGCTGTGCAGGATGCCGAGGATGCCGCAGGCCGGGCCTGGCAACAGGCGAGCCGCACGTGGGAGGTGAGATTCTGACTTCCCCAGGGCACCCCTGTGCCCCCCGGGTGGCATGAAGCGCATCTTGTTCTCCTGTCTGCAGGCTGTAGTGGCGCGGGGCCTGGTCTCCCAAACCCAGCAGCTGCTGGCCAACAGCAGTGCCCTGGAAGAGGCTGTGCTCGGGCAGCAGCGGAAGCTGGGCCTTAGTGAGTGTTGGGCTCTTCGGGGACATCTGTGGGGTGTTGCAGTGTGGTTGGGGGAAGAATGGAGCTGACGCACCTGCGTGTGAATTCTGCTCCCCCACCTGCACGGCCTCTGTCCACTGTCTGGGTGGGCCTCAGCCTCCTGGGGTCAGGAGGCCTGAGTAGGGCTTGTCACCACTGAGCTTCTCCCCGACCCCCAGCGCGGCTCACCCTGGAGGATGCCAGGAGCCAGCTCAAAGACATCCAGGCCACGAAGGACCAGCTTGTGGCCCGAATCCAGGAGGCTCAGGCCATGCTGGCCATGGACACAGGTTTGTGGGCTTGTCCTGCCCTTGCCGCCTATACTTTATACCCATGGGAAGGGGACCCTCGGCCTGAGATGGCACTCTAACTGGCTGGCTGTGTGGCTCTGAGCATGGGCACATTTGCACCTGTGTTGGTGCAGTACCCCACATGCAGCGTGGGGTTCACTTAGCTCGCAGGCAGGGGACAGCCGGTCGGACACAGATGCCAAGACAGGGCCCGGTGCAATTGCAGCTGCAAGGCCACAGCAGGGTCGTGGCTGCTACTTGGAGAGGACTTAGCAGGAGGGATATGGTCTGCCCAGCTTCTGGAGGGTCCCTGTGGCTCCCAAGTGTCCTGAGCAGGTCTAGTGAGGAGCCTCAGAGGCCTGGGCAGGCCTGGGAGCTGGCGGCTGCCAGGAGCTCGGAAGATGGAGCAGGCAGGCACCCTTTCTCTGGGAGGGGCTAGTCACGGGTGCAGAGGACCCTTTTGACTACACTTTGCTTCAGGGTGTGAGGGTCGCACAGGGGTCTCAGGGTCACAGGCCAGAGTGCTCCAGCCACTACCAGCGTGCCCTGTGCCCGCTGCAGGTGAGACCAGCAAGAAGATAGCTCATGCCAAGGCTGTGGCTGCCGAAGCCCAGGAAACAGCCACTCGGGTGCAGTCCCAGCTTCGGGACATGCAGAGGAACCTGGAGCAGTGGCAGGGCCAGTTTGGGGGCCTGCAGGGTCAGGACCTGGGCCAGGTGGTGCTGGATGCAGGCCGCTCAGGTGAGCCAGCAGTCCTGGGGCCCTGGGGCCTTGGGGGAGGAGGTGGCTGGCTCTTGGCACATGCCCCTCACTTGCCTGCCCGCCTGGTCACAGTGTCCTCCCTGGAAAAGACACTGCCGCAGCTCCTGGCCAAGCTGAGTCTGCTCGAGAACCGCAGCACACACAATGCCAGCCTGGCCCTGTCTGCCAGCATCGGCCGCGTGCGAGAGCTCATCGCACAGGCCCGGGGCGCCGCCAGCAAGGTGGGTAGGAGTTGGGGCAGCTGCATCTGTGAGGCCAGCCGGTAGAACTGATGTGCCTGCATCCCCAGGTCAAGGTGTCCATGAAATTCAACGGGCGCTCAGGGGTGCAGCTACGTACCCCCAGGGACCTGGCCGACCTTGCCGCCTACACTGCCCTCAAGTTCCACCTGCAGAACCCTGAGCCGGCACCAGAGCCCGGTCAGGAGGCTGGGGACCGCTTTGTGCTGTACATGGGCAGCCGCCAGGTACAGACAGGGTGGAAGACTGGGGAGCAGCCCACCAGGGTGGGGTGTGGGTGCTGCTGAGCCCCTGTTCTAAGTGTGCTTCTGTGGCTGCTGCAGGCCACTGGGGACTACATGGGTGTGGCTCTGCGAAACCGAAAGGTGCACTGGGTGTACCGGCTGGGGGATGCCGGCCCCGTGACCCTCAGCATCGACGAGGATATCGGGGAACAGTTTGCAGCCATCAGCCTTGACAGGTGCGAGTCCTTTGGGTGGGGGGCCGTGCCCTCCTGCTGGGTCATGCTAACCCCTCACCCTGCAGAAGCCCTCACCCTGCACCTTCTGCCTCTGCCCCAGGACCCTCCAGTTTGGCCACATGTCCATCACGGTGGAAGAGCCGATGGTCCAGGAGACTAAGGGCGACGCCGTGGCCCCTGGGGTGGAGGGACTGCTCAGCCTACGGCCCGATGACTTTGTCTTCTACGTGGGCGGGTACCCCAGTGGCTTCACGGTGAGCCTGGTTCAGCCCTGCTGGCTCATCTGGGAAGCACCTTGTGGGGTTGCGTCTCCGGGCACCCTGCTGGTCTTTCTGAGGTGGCTGGGGGCACTCTGACCATGCCCTGTACCCACAGCCCCCTGCACCCCTCCGCTTCCCTGGCTTCTGGGGTTGCATTGAGCTGGACACACTGAACGAGGAGGTGGTCAGTCTCTACAACTTCGAGAGGGCCTTCCGGGTGGACACGGCTGTGGACAGGCCTTGTGCCCGGTATGCACCTGCAGCCCCGCCCAGCCCCGCCTGCCACCTCCTGCCCTACTGACCCTGAGCCCTCTGACCCACAGCTCCAAGTCAACAGGGGACCCGTGGCTCACAGATGGCTCCTACCTGGATGGCACCGGCTTTGCCCACATCAGCTTTGAGAGACAGATGAGCACCACGAAGCGCTTCGACCAGGAGCTGCGCCTTGTGTCCTACAGCGGGATCATCTTCTTCCTGAAGTACCAGGCATGGCCCTGTCCCATCCGCCCGCCACCCCAGCCTGGCCCGTGCTGACCCTGCCCCCCCCTGTCCCCCTAGAGCCAGTTCCTGTGCCTGGCGGTGCTCAGAGGCAACCTTGTGCTCCTGTACGACCTGGGCATGGGTATGAAGGAGGCCGTCCCGATGCAGCAGCCCCCGCCCCTGACAACAGCCAGCAAGGCGGTGAGTCTGTGCAGCTGGGGGTTGGGAGGCCCCCAGGTGTGGTGTGGCCTGAAGCCCCCCTCCTTGTCCTCAGATCCAGGTGTTCCTGCTGGCTGGCAGCCGTAAGCGCATGCTGGTGCGTGTGGAGAGGGCCACGGTGTTCAGCGTGGAGCAGGACAACATGCTGGACTTGGCCACCGCCTACTATCTGGGGGGTGTGCCGCCCGAGCAGCTGCCCCCAAGGTGAGGACAGGGTGCTCGGCAGGGTGGCACCCAGGGACACCGAGGCAGGGGCTCGGAGGAGACCTGACCCTGCCGCCTGCAGCCTACAGCAACTTTTCCCCTCTGGGGGCTCAATCCGAGGCTGCATCAAGGGGATCAAAGCTCTGGGCAAATACGTGGACCTCAAGAGGCTGAACACCACAGGCGTCAGCTCTGGCTGCACCGCGGACCTGCTGGTGAGCGGCCCTTCCCACCACCGGCCGTCTGCGGTCTACTCCTGGTGAGCTCGGCACTCACGGCTCCTCCACCTGCAGATGGAACGCACCGTGACTTTCTCTGGCCATGGTTTCCTGCCTCTGGCACTGCCCGATGTGCCATCTCTCACTGGTGACATCTACTCCGGCCTTGGCTTTCGCAGCACCCAGGACAGTGGCCTGCTCTACCACCGCGCATCCCTGGTAAGGCCACCTACCCGCCACCCCACAGCCCTCCCTGGGCGGGACCCGCCCGATGCCTGCTCCCTGCCTGCCATGGTGGCAGTGTGGGGGCTCAGGTGGCTAGAGGGAGAGAGAATCGGGGTGCTTGGCCTGCACACTGATCTGGGCCCTGCTCCCAGGATGGGCTGTGCCAGGTGTCCCTGCAGCAAGGCCACGTGACACTGCGGCTTATGAGGACGGAGCTGAAGACACGAGGGGTCTTCAGTGACGGTGTCCCCCACTATGTGGCCTTCTACAGCAACACCACAGGGTGAGCCCAGCTCACCTGGCCTCACCACAAGGCCTGGTGCCCTCTGCCCCCGCCACAGGCTGGGCTGGCCCACAGGCCTGGGAACAGTGTCCTTCTGCCCACCTCCAGGGTCTGGCTGTATGTGGACGACCAGCTACAGCAGATGAGGCTGTACCGCGGACCCCCGCCCAGGCAGCAGCTGCCTGAGGAGCCCCCTCAACTCCTTCTGGGAGGCCTGTCCGAGTCGGCCACCTCCTTCCGCAACTTCAGCGGCTGCATCAGCAATGTCTTTGTGCGGCGGTGAGTGATGGGCGTGAGGTGAGGTCCTTGTGGTGCCTTGACCCCTGCTGACTGCCCTCCCCCTCCAGGCTCCAGGGCCCACAGCGGGTGTTGGACCTGCAGCAGAACCTGGGTGGTGTCAACGTGAGCACAGGCTGTGCCCTGGCCCCGCTCACCCAGAGCCCAGGCCCCAGTGCTCGCAGTCTGCGGGCCTTGGCTCAGAAGGTGAGGTCTGTTGGGGCTGTGGGGCAGGGTCTGGGGGGCAAAGGACAGCCTGAAGCAGGTGCCCTGTCTGTCCCCATCCCCTCAGGCCTCCCGCCGCAGCCGCCAGCCCAGGCAGGGTCCTGCATGTATGCCTCCTCTACACCTCAAGATGACCCAAGATGCCTTCCAGTTCGGGGGCCCCCTTCCCAGTCACCTGGAGTTTGCAGGCATCCTAGATCCCTACAGGCACCAGTAAGGCTCTGTCAGGCTGGGGTGGGCTTGGAGGGGCCACCGAGGCTGACGCCCTCTTGGCTTCTAGGTTCCACCTCTCGATGCTGGTCCGTCCTCGCGCCCCGCAGGGCCTCCTGCTCTTTGCTGTCCCACCGGCAGCTGGCGGTGCATCCCTGGCTCTCTTCCTGAACCACGGACGGTTTGTTGCACAGACAGGGGGGCCCAGGCCCCACCTGCGTGTCCAGAGTCGCCAGCGCTCACAGGCTGGCAAGTGGCACACGGTGAGGAATTGAAGACAGGACTTGGGCAGGGCCCTGGGTGCCCCCACCTGACCTGCTTCCCCCGCACCTCAGGTTTCTCTGCACTGGGAGAAAAGCCAGCTCCAGCTCCTGACAGATGGCCTCCACGCTTGGAGCCGAGCGAGGCCCCTCCAGCCCAGTCCAAACGCAACGGCTGCGTGGCCCCACACCCTTTTTGTTGGAGGGCTCCCAGCCGGCAGCTACAGTACCCACCTGCCAGTGAGCACCCTAGCTTCGGCCCAGCTTGACCACTGTCCCCCTCAGTGAGCCCAGCCTGACTCCAACCTTTCATTCCTCATAGGTAGCCGTCGGGTTCAGTGGCTGTGTAAAGGAACTGCGGCTGGACGGGCAGCCTTTGGGACCCCCGTCAAGGATGGTGGGGGTCACACCCTGTCTCTCAGGCCCTCTGGAGAGTGGCCTGTTCTTCCCAGGCAGTGGAGGAGTTGTCACTCTAGGTCTGGGGGCAAGGCAGGGGCTCTGGGCAGCTTTGACCTGTGGCTGGACTGTCCACTCTGACCAGGTTCCCTCCCCACAGAAGCCCCTAGGGCTACCGTGCCCCACCTGAGCCTGGAGCTGGAGGTGCGGCCGTTGGCAGCCACCGGGCTGATCCTCCACCTGGGCCGGGCCCAGGGCCCCCCCTACCTGCAGCTACAGATGTCTAGCCAGCAGGTGAGCAGAGGTGTGGTGGCAGCCAGGGGCCTCCTGGCTGTGGTGACCTTGTGTGACAGACCTGACCCTCCCCTGCCACAGATCTTGCTGCAGGCAGATGATGGCACAGGTGAATATTCCACGTGGGTGACACTCCCTGTCGCGCTGTGTGACGGGCAGTGGCACCGACTGGCAGGTGAGTACAGGTGGGAGCCAAGGTGGGGCTCAAGGGGTGGCCTTGGTCAACGCCCTGCAGCTGGCCTGGGCCCTTGGCTGGACTCGGGGCACCCATGAGACTCTCCCGTAGCCACCAAGGGCGGGAACGTGCTCCGGCTGGAGGTCGACACTCAGAACAACCACACCACGAGCCCCTCAACGCCAGCTGCAGCTGACCTCCCGGTAGCCCTGCACCTTGGGGGCCTGCCTGGTGAGTAGCCAGGGCCAGGGGACCCAGTTGGCGCTGGGTCTCAGGGAGGTGGGTGGAGCCCGGCACACAGGGAGATCCCCACCGTCTCCCTCTGTCCTGCACCTGCAGAGACCGCACTTGCAGAGTCGGGGCCCCCCGCCTACCGAGGCTGCATGAGGAAGCTGCTGGTGAACGGGTCCCCCATCAGCGTGACTCGCTCCACAGGCGTGCAGGGGGCAGTTGGGGCCAGCGGCTGCCCCTTCACATAGTCGTCTTCCATCTGTCTGTCCCCCACACCCAGTGGTGGGCAGCTGCAGGAGCAGGAGAGGCCAGGCCACACTCCAGCGCCACAGCAGCCTCACTGCCCTGTGGCATTCAGTAGGCACCATAGGCCGTGTTGTGGGTATTTATCTAGGCTAGATTCCCTGGGTGACAGGTCTCATTTCTTAAAACCGATTAAATTATCTTTTTAAGTGAAAGGGTCGGGTACTGTAAAATGGGCTTTTATACTCTTACCTCCCTCCCACCAGTTTTTAGCTGTGAGATACCCAACACCACTGGTTCCTTGAGACAAAAATTAAAAAGCATCCTGTTCCACTGTGTGTGTGTCAGCTTGTGGGGTGAGCTGTGGGGACGGGGCCGGCCCGGCCCAGCCGGAGCTGTGAGCACCTGGGTCTGGGCGCCGCTGCCCAGCCTGGAGCGGCTCTGCATGGTGCAGGACAAAGACCAGCAGTGGCAGGTAAAAGGACTTTTATTAGTAAGTTGCAACAGGACAGGGTATGCAATGAATCACAACTGCCACTACAGGAGCCACGTGACTAAATCCCAATTCCTTAAAAGAGCAAATAAGTTAATCGAGACTCATGTCTTCTTCTTCATCTTTCTTATCTTTCGCGTCGCCCTCTTTCTGCTCGGATTTGGCATTGTTCTGCATCGCTTTGGCAAATGCTTCCACATCTGAAACACATTGGAAACGCTGCGGCACCTCTGCCCGGGGCTGCTGCCTGCCCGAGGGGGACAGAAAGCTCGGCACCGTCAGCACCACTTCACACAGCGAGGAGCCAGGAGTTCGGGCAACACGGGGCGGGTGGGTGCTTACCACCCTTGTTGGCGGCCTCCACCGCCTCCGCAGGCAACCCGAACTGGCACATGAGGGGCCCCAGCTGCCCGGAAGCCAGGGCTGCGCTGAACATGCCCAGGGCCTGTAAGGAGAATCGCACCCCTATGAGGTGGGAGCCCACAGCACGCGTGCACAAGGCCCACCCCGAGGCCCGGCGTGTCCTCCCCTACCTGCTGGAACTGAGGCGAGGTCAGCGTGTTCTGGATCTCGTCCGCAGTCTGGGGCAGTGACTCGCCAGAAGGCAGGTAGGGCAGCAGGCGCTCCTGGACGTCGGCGTTGGCCAGGATGGGCGCCATGATCTCTGGCGTCAGCACGCTGGCCAGGTCCACTGGGCCATAGACACATAGCCATCAGCACAGTGCTGCCTGCCCAGGTGCCCGCAAAGCAGGGACTCGGCAGTGACTGGGGCTTGTCGGAGTAAATAGGGCAGTGCCCACTCTGCCCACTGCCCGTGCTCTTTACCTTGCTGACTGCTGCCTGGCCCGGCCGGCACATTCATCGTAGCCAGAATGCTCTGGAGGTCGCTCAGCTGGATGGGCTGGGTTGGGCTGGCTGCCGTGCTGGTTCCATTACCTGAACTGGGCGCAGGACTCGGGCTGCTCGCTGAGGCAGCTGCCGGGGCAGAGGGGGCCGGGGTAGCACGGGCCGAAGAGGTGGTAGAGGATGGGGTGACGGCTGCCGACTGGCTCCGGGAGCTGGGAAGAGTGAAGGCAGAGCTGGAGAGTGGGGTCCCCGCCTGTGGAGGGGACGAGGGTGCCCAGGGGACAGGACAGGACCAGCTGCCAGGTGAGTGCTATGGGCTCACCTGGATGATGAGCTGCTCGCGGGAGGCCCACCACTCCCCAGTAAGCTGGCCAGGCCTGGCCCGGTGAGGGCCCCGAGCCCACCTACAAGCAGCAAGGAGACAGGTACTAAAGACACCAGGCCACTTCCACGGGCTGCCCCAAGTCCAGCCCAAAGGCCCAGCGCTGGGAAGGCACGAAGCATGGCAGGCTGGTCGTAGGCAGCAGCGGTCACCGCTCCAAGCCCACCGTCTAGAGCCATTCTGTGGAGCCAGGCTGCTTCTGTCCCACCCACCACACTTCAAAGATTCAGGCCCAACCCTGGCCAATGTAGCAACTGTTTCCTAAGTGTCTGGCGCATAGACCCACACCACATGGGCTCTTGGCGCCAGGCCCACCTGGGAACCCCAGGTAGAAGCACACCCTCCTACCCTGAGTAAGCTGCACCCCTGAAGACCAAACTGGGCTCCTCCCAGGGCCAGTGAGGCCTCCCCGGCCAGCATGCGCAGAGGGTACACCCAGACACTGCTCAGTGGGCACCAACAAATGCTTCAAAGGACACCGAGCTCAACACAAGCACAGGGAAGAGGCCCACTTCTGAGGGCCGGGTGGCGTCCTACCCAGTCCGCCAAGGCCAGCTGGTCCGATGAGCTGCATGAGCTGGCTGTGACTCATGTTCCCCAGCAGGCTCTGCAGGCCACCCTCACCTGGAAAACATGGATGGAGCTCTCAGAGCTGGGGCCTCCCAAGGCCTGGGCCCGCCCATGCAGCTACCTTGGGTCAAAGGGAGGACTCCAGGCCCCAGACTTGTTTGGGGAGAAGCATGGATACAGGCAGGATTGAGCAGAACTGCCAGCAGGGGCTCTAGTTTATCGTCTGCTAGCGGCTTAAAACCCTTGGCCCAAGGTGTCACGAAGGCCAAGTGGTCTAGGGTGCCAGACTCTAAATATCAGTGGCATGTACTACCAGGGCCCAAAGTAACAGTTACCGCCCAAGGCAGAGAGCTCGTGGCCTCCACTTCCGCTTGCCCCCAGGGCCCCGGGCATTGGGGGGTTGTTCAGATATTCGTTGACCTTCCGGCAGTGCTCCTCATCCTGGTCGGTCTTGGGCTCCTACAGGGAAGGACAGGAGAGCCCCAGCTGAGCAGCCCACAAGGCGCCTGCTCCTACAGGGTGTAGCACAGCCAGCCATCCTGCCTGGTCAAGGGTCCCAGGTACAGCCCGCAGCACAGACAGGACCAGTGCAGATGACTGAAGGGGCCACACCAGCGCCACCCGAGGACACTGCCATCCCTGCTGGCTGCTGTCACAGTGCCGGACGACATGCACTGCACTGTGGACAGGGCAGGGCTCAGCAGCCACCAGGCCAAGCCACCTTCTCTCAACAATCCGCTCAACCAGTGGACAGTGAATCCCCATCACACCTCTGCCCAGGGGGTGAACAGGGCCCTCAGGCAGCTCACCCTACAGGTACCCCCAGAGCCCTGAGCACCTGCTATGAACCTTGCAGGCTTCAGTCCCTGCTGGTAAGGAGGCAAGTGGAGCATTAAATGAGTAAAACCAGCCCAGTAAGAAGCAGGAGGGACAAAAGTCCAGCGATACAGTGTAACTGCAGGGGCTGGAAGAAGCGCCCACTCCTGCGGGTAAGAGTCACACCCCCTTGGGACAGTGCGGGGCCAGGCAGCACCACATCTGCAGGGGAACACAGCTGCCTCTGTCCAGGCTGTACACGCAGGCACAGGCTCCTACCGTGCACCCCACTCGGCTCTGACCTCCAGGTCCCACTACGCCCAGGCAACACCTGCGTGTGCCAGGCATTCACTGCGACACCACTTGTGACAGCGCAAGAAATGGAGACATGCCTGATAGCCACCAACAGGTGGCAGGATGGGAGGTGGCGCTCAGAAGCAGCTGCACTTAAGAGGGAACCTGCAGCGACACAGGCCTCCAGCACCCACTCAGAGAGCTGGGGCAGGCTCCCCGTCTGCGAGAAACACAGCTAGGACTCGAGGTTACCCAGGCCTCCCCAGGACCAGAGGTGGGCGTGGGTGGTATCCCGCTGCAGCCTCGGCTGGGCAGCGTGCACCCCACACCTGGGGCAGGGAAGCCAGCCCCTCCCACTGCCAGGCCCCCCTGCGGTGCACCCAAGCCCAGCGATGGCAAAACCCCGAAACACAAAACCAACCCTCCCAGGTACCTGCATCCAAAAGAAAAGCCGCTTGGACCCTGCCTTAAACTTCAGCACGTAGACCCTCCCGCTGGGGCACTGAGGCACGCGCTTGAACTCACAGTCATCAGGGAATATGATCAGGTCCTGGCGGGCACAGGGACGGGGGTCAGCCAGGGCCCTTCCCTTAGGAGACCTGGGCACCCAGGGTCTTCCCCAGGTGCTAAGCCACTGCTGGAGACACCTCCTGGGGAAGAGCAGACCCCGGTGGCTGGGGCGGGGACCACCAGCGCTCCAGAGACTTTGGCAGAAACATTCTGAGAGAGAACAGTGATAAAAGTCCTGCTCTCCAGGGCTGTGAAATGCCCTCAGCTAACCCAGGCCTCAAGCAAACACAATGCCACTAGGGGCTCCACCTTTTGGACAACGGGCCCTGCACAGCCCAGGGCTACGTGAGGGGAGCAGTCTGTCATCCTTGCGCCCAGCGGGACACCAACAAGCGGCCACAGCAGTGGCGGGGGTCCCGCCACCCGACCAAGTCCCCCCAAGCCGGGAAACCTCCGGCCTCCGGGAGCGCCCTGTGGTGGAGGCACTCACGTCTTCCACGGTCCCAGACGTCCTGTCTTTCCAGCAGAAGTGGATGAGGGAGTCGTCAGTCTGCTGGATGTATACGAGCCCTTTCCGTTTATCTGGGGTGACTGTAGTTCCTTTCAAAGACATTTTTCCTGCGCGAAACTCCACCAGATACTTGTTGGAGGACCCGCGGGAGCCGGGCACCAGGCTCGGGAAGAGAGCGCCTGAGGTCGTCATCCTGAAAGAGTACAGAGGGGCCCTGAGGCCGGCAAGCCACCGTGCGGGCACTGTCACCGCAAGCCCGACTCCCTCCTGGGCGTGCGCCACGGCTGCCCACAGGCCAGGCCGCCCGGTCCACAGGGCCCGCCTCTGGCTGGCCGGCCGGGCCTCCCCGCGGGCCAAGCGGGCCGCGTCCGGGCTCCCCGTCCCGGCCTCAGGTACACGCACGCTGCGCCACCGCCTCGGGACCCAGGGCCCCGCCGACGCCACTGCGCGACTCGTGAAGCCTCCCGCCTTCGGGCCCGACTGCAGCCCGGCGCGAGCAAGAGCGGGCTGACACCGTCTCTGCGGGGCGCCGCACGGCTGCCCGCGTCCTGGCTTCTCGCGCAGCCAGACCTGGACGTCTCGCTAGGCTTCCCCGGCCTCCCGCCGAGCCCACGCCGAGCCCTCGGGCCGCACCGGGCGAGGAGGCACTGGAGAGACCGCAGGATCCCGCCCGCCCCGAACCCAGCCCCGAACCTGGCTGCGCCCACACTCGGCCGAGAGACGCCGTCCAGGCTCGCTCTTCCTCCTCGGCGCCTGCCGGGCCCCACCGGAAACCCGCGCTTGGCCCGCCCCCGACGTTCTCACCGCCGATTGGTCCTCGTCAGCCTGGCGGTCAGCCCCCTTCCCGCTCCCGATTGGCCTGCGTGGCCGCCCATCGCTCTTACCCAACCACGAACCGCCCCCGTGCCGGCAGCTCCCTTCCGGCGGAAGTGCAGACCCGCGACGCGCGGGCCAGAGCGGCCCCTATTGTTGCTGTGTCACTGGGGAGCAGCGACGGCCCCTGGCGGCTGCGGCGCGGGCGGCTGGGCACACGCAGAGAAGACCCCCACGGAGCGGTACCAGAGGTGGACGCAGGCTGAAGAGTGGGACCGGGCGGCGGGCGCCAAGCGACGCGCGACGTGTCCAGGGGCCTCGGCGGGGATGGACCCCAGGGCGGGTGTCCCTCACCCACTAGTGTCCCCGAGAGCCGAGCGCCAAGC